>CAUJRU010002298.1:0-83800 GCA_963277665.1 Viscum album
TGATTTCACCATTGGGTGATTCACATGTTTTGGGCTGTTAACATTGATAATATTGAGATTCTATTTCTATTAAAACCCAATTTAACAAGGGTATACCATCTCATGCATCATATAGGAACTTTCTAGAAATCACATGTCATGTATTCTTTCAATGTCATTTAGGGTGCATTACTGATTGCATGCTATTGTGATATATGTTGTGCTTGATATTAATGATTTTGGGATAGATGACTTGATGGAATACATACTATTTGCAGGGTATTGTGTTTTTTAAGGTTTTGTTTGAATGAACGCAAAAAAATTGGTTCTAAAGGTGTTATGGGCCCTCATGAATCAGAATTTGGTAAATCATTGCATTTTTATGCATGTATATGACATGTATAAGATGCCAAAGTTTGATTCTATGGGAGTATGGGCCCTCATGGATCATAATTTGGCACTTTAATGATCAGTTTAGTGTTTTTATGGGTTCTGGAGTAGTTTTTGAGGCTTATTGTCCCGAGAAACCTAGAATACACAGTGTGTATTGCTAATACACGCCATATATCCTTCTGTTTAGGAAGGAACTCTTTTTTATTAAGTACACACTGTGTACTTTATGTACACATCGTGTAGTCTCTAACTGTGTCAATGGCTGTATTGGAAGAGACGCGTGGTTGTGAAATCCATGGAAGAACACACTGTGTACCCGAAATACAAGCTGTGTTGTAAGGACCATGGGTCCAACCGTGTGACTAACGACAAGGTTCGGTGAAATATTTATAGTACATGATGTGTCTAGAATGAACACGCCATGTAGTTTCATTCTAGGAGAACCGTGTGGGTTAGTCATGTAGAAGAACTTGCGAAGGGGAAAACGATTCAAATACATGTTGTGTCTTGGGAGAACATGTCGTGTGTATAAGGTGTTACCCAACCAGGGTAAGTGGGAGTAGATTCCCATGTGAAGGCTTAAAGGAATACGCCCTATTGGGGTCATACACATCTTGTATCCCTATTTTGAAAAATATGATTGCTCTCATTCTCCTGTTCCTTTCATTAACATGTATGATTCAATCCTTTATAATGTTAAATTAAGGTGTGCACTTGAACTTGTAGAGTCAAGCCACCGAGATGTCCTTTAGTTTTGTGCTAGTTATAGGGTAGTGATGAGACACCAGACATGACAAATCATGAACTACCAGTAGTTCCTCTAGTCCTTCCCATCTTGGCACCAACTATTATTCCAGATACATGTTTCGATGCATAGTTCTGAGAGGGATTTATGAGGTTCATGAAGACCTTCTGAGGAGTACCGCCTCCTACCCCGTATATGGAAGATTTTACGTGGGTTTTTTAGTAGTAGCATCCTCCCACCTTCACAGTGAATGGAGGACCACATGCTACATAATCCTAGTTAAAGGCCAAACTTCGGATATTTGAGCATCTGGAGATGCCTCCATAGATGAGGGTGAATCTCTCTATGTACATGGTATGAGATTCCGCATTGAGATGGTGGGATGTGATCTCACAGGCGGGACACCGGCAGGTTGTTGCTTGGGATGAGTTCTAGCGTGACTTCTATAATTTTTTTACCTGGAGACTTTGAGGGATGATCGAGCTACAGAGTTCATTAGTCTATATTAGGGTAATATTTCAGTTATGGAGTATTATTCTCGCTTTATAGATCTATAGTTCTTTACACCAATCCTAGGAGGTGATGAGTTATTCCTGGTGAGGAAACTTGAGGGTGGTCTTAGGAACGACATCCGATCTCAGGTGAACAACTTCAGGTTGACTTACATCACCTGTATTGTCAACCAGGAGTTGATCACGGAGTGAAATATGAAGGATTATGGAGTTGTGATCCAGGGAATCTCAGCATCTGGAGTTGGTACCCCTCCTACTAACAGTAGTAAGCGTCGTAGGGAGTCTATGTGCAGGGATATGAGGAAGTGAGACACTTCTTCCGGTAGCCAGGTGGTGTGCTACTAGTGTGGGAAGTGAAGGAATATGAGGCCACATTTCCCGAGAGACCTATTAGAGTGCCGATCTTATTGAAAGATGGGTCATCTTCAGTGGTTTTATCAGTTTTTCACACTATTAGCTGGTGATAATGGTTCTATTTTGACTCCTCATACTGGAGCAGCACCACCAGTTTCTCATCAATCTAGGAACTGGAGTACTTCCGGCCATTCAAGCCATGGTGGAAGTCACAACTATGGTAGACAGTCACAAGCTTTCAATGGAAAAAGGGTGGATCAGCTCAAGGTGGTCAGGCAGGGTCATAGGGTCACGGTCCAGGTCAGACTTTTGCAGTGGAGCAGACCCAACAGGTGAATGATCCCATACCCTCTACAGTTAGAGGTACGATCCTAGTTGCCATAGTTTTAGCTTCTACACTTTTTGATATAGGGGCTTCCCATAGTTTCATATTTGTTTCTATTGTGGAGAGCCTTGGGCTCTGTATCTTTACCTCTATTGATATCTAGACACTAGACACTCCATTGGGTACTAGAACGGCTAGTGTATGTCAGTTCAAGGATTGCCCTCTTGATGTTGTTGGATTTCACTTTTTATGGGACCTTTATATATTAGAGAGGATGGGTTATGACATCATTATAGGAATGGACTGGTTAGTTCCCTTCCAAGACATTCTAGATTTCTATCACCGTAGGGTGAGTTTCACATCACTAGAGGGAGAATTGTTCCTACATAAGGGTGAATGGGATGTTCAATCAAGTAGAACAAGACCCATACATCATGGGTTAAGAGGGTTTACAACCTAGATTGTTAGTCTATATCTGGATGACAAGGGGACATCACAGTTGGACTTTCCTATAGTGGTCGATCGTTTCAAGGATGTATTTCCAGAGGACTTCTCAGGTTTTCCTTTGGAGAGAGAGGTATAACTTTCTATTGAGATTTTTCCAGCAGTGGAACTGGTGTCCATTCCTCCCTATAGGATGGGTACACCTGCATTATAGGAGCTCAAGAAGCAGTTAGAGGATTTACAGGCTAAGGGTTTCATCCAACCCAGTACTTCTCCTTGGGGTTCGCCTGTTGTTTCCCTCTGGAATTGGGGATGACCTCATTGATTTAAGGTTCAAACATTCCAAGCTGTTCCTAACGGGTTTTTTCGTAGAACCGGAAACATCCAATGATTCCATATCCATTTGAACCTACTTTCCAAAGGTAGGTTCTCATTAGTTGTGGACTGATGAGGCTTAGGAATTTGCATTGGTCGAGAGGATGGGAGGTCGGACTCATCACACCTTTTTGAGGGGAATTATTGTCTACTCTAGGACTCTCTTTATAGATTTAAGTTATGTTCATGAATCCTTATTACATTACCAAGTATAAAATGAGCTTTCCTTTAGATCTAACAATCATAGATTGATATATAGGAAATTTAGAGAATCTTTTATATGTATTCTAGGTTCTTCATCGATAGAGAATCATTTGTATTTGTTATATATTCTTAGTCAATGGTATCCTTTGATACATAAAAGTCTCTTGGTTATTATGATGACCATACTGGTTTTAAAGCCACTCAGTGGGGCACTTGAAGTTTATTTTCATTCAGAAGGACATTGATTATTTCATATTTGGTTTTGTACCCGCAGATGGGCTACCTATGTATCCTTTGTTTTGGAAAAGGAATCATAACCCACGTAGTTCGAGTAAGGGAATATGATGTTTATGATTTATGTCTCAAAGAAAGATGTCATAATTACTTTTACACTCTAAGCTCACATGAGTCATGCTCGGTGTGAGAAACAAGAGGTATTGGTAAAACCAGACAGTTGTGCTATGAAAGATGCAATCATACAAAATGATGTGGGGATTATGTATGTATGACTGCCCAAATAGATGAAGATTAAGATTTACTTCAGGGATGAAATCCAAGAACAGGGTCCATAAAGGAATATGCACTTTATAGATATTTGGATAATCTAATTTGGGGATTACTCCTGAAAAGGAGGCCCAAATTAGGAGGGGACTTATGATTGGGTTTTACTCTTGAGAAGGAGATCCAGATCAAAAGTAAATTTGGACTGGTTAAGAGAAAATTAAGGGACATGGGGATTACTCCTAAGGAGGATGCCTGTATTTGTTACTGGGGATTACTCCTAAAAAGAGGGCCCAGGTTACTGAGGACTTGGGGATTACTCTTAAGGAGGATGCCCAGATTTGGGAATTTTAAGATTGGGGCTTACTCCTGAAAAGGATGCCCAGATTATGGGACTTGGGGCTTACTCCTAAGGAGGATGCCCGAAATTGAGAATTAAGACTGGGGATTATTCCTGAAAAGGAGGCCCAGTTTAAGGGGTTCTCTCATCTTAAAGGATGAGGTTGAATGAATGAAATCTCAGTCTTTATTGACATAAAGACGTGTAAATCACTAGGTTTTGATAAATGTTCCACGGAGTTCATTTCAGATAAGGAAGCCAAATGAAGAAATCATTCCATAAATGGATTTGAAGAGTGTCTTGAAGACTGAATATTGACTAGGAGAGGTGGAATGGAATAAGAGGGGTTAAATGGGAAAGAAAGGCACCCAGAAAGGTAGGGGCACGCAAGTCCTGGCAGGCGCGCAGGTACTACGTGGGCGTGCAAGTCCTGGTCGCGCAGGTACACCTGCGCGGCACATGGGTACTTGTGCGGTTGTTAGTCCTTAGGGTAATACTTGGGCGAGACTTGGCTCAAACCCTTGGTATTATCCCTAGAGGCTTTTCAGAAGAGGGCACGCAAGTTCTGGTAAAGAATTAGGGAGACGCGCAAGTGTGTCCATTTCCCTTAAGGGTAAAAACAACTTAGGTGGGCAAGTGTTAGTGAATTATAACACTTATACCTTACTCCTATTGTTTATACCTTCCATTATAGGTAAAGAATTACCTTATAAGTGTTTGGAATACCTGAAGAAGAGACTTGGGTGTTCAGAGCTCTATATGTGAATTTTGAAAATAATCCTCTTCGAAATGGGGGGCCCACAGGGTCTATTTATAGGCTGGAGAAGACCCGGGGAGGTTATCATTTATGGCTCGCAAGTCAATTGTGCGACCATTAGGCGGCGCGCAAGTATACTTGCGCGACAGTGAGGTAACTTGCACGACCCTTGTGCATTTGAAGCCCTGTTCATTCGTTTTTCAATTTTTGATGTTTTCTTTAAAGGATGAATCAATTTGGACTTAAGGTATTTCCCTTTCCATTCTTTTAGAAAATGTGATGAAAAAGAGCGTCAAAAAAAGTCCCCCCTCAGAGTTGGATCCGAAAGAATAAGGATGTGACTCTGAGGAAAAGAAGAAAACCGAAGGGAAAGAGGCGTGCAGGTGTGAGTCGCACAACTGTCATCGTGCAGGTGCGCGTCGCGCAGGGCTAGAGTGCACTGGATGGAGCGCGCAGGCATCGGTGTGCAAGGGTGCGACCTTTCCTATTAATATGCGGTCATTTTCCATGCATAGAATCTGATTTCCGGATTCTCAAGCTCTCACCGAATAGGTCACCTTCACCGTGCAAGTTACTCGTTTTCCACTGTTTTTTCACTGTCGCGCTGCTGTCAAGGTAATATGAATTGCGCGGTGATACTTGCATGCCAAAAACTTTCATGACACATTAACACTTGCGCGCCAAGTTTAGACTTGCGCGCCATAATGACTTTTCAATTTTTTTGAAATTCCTTCACAAATTTTATAAAAAATCAACTTACTTAAAAGTTAATTTATTCAACTTTTGTGCAGAATCAATGGCTCTTAGAACCGGAATAGCTAATGAACTGGATAGCAAGCGGATTGATGATATGATGAACATCATTGGACATGATTATTATACCGTCAAAAGTATCACTCTTCCAGATTTGGCTAAGTATCTGATGAAATATCATTGCGACTTCCCCCAAATCATTTATTTGCCTTTGTACGACTATGTTCATCTGTGAGAAGTTACTATTCCAGAAGCAAAGAACTATCTCCCATTTTCGTGGTTTTAAAATTATACCAACTTTGCTTCAGGAAATATCTTAGGTGGAGGAGTATTTCTAAGTGCTAGAACAGTGGAGAAGGCCCACATGATGCATCATAGCCCTTGTACGCGAGATCTGAAACCTCATACGCCTGAGCTGCAACCACATTGACATCCTTCAATCTTCCAAAATGTTCAGATGGATCAATCTAAATGTTGGAAGAAAAGTTGGGACTTCTGTCCTGGGGGAGGTGTGAAGCCAACTTGGATGTGGGATTACTGGGTGCGACAAACCTATGCAGAGTTTGTCGACGATCTGAAAGGAGTGGCGATATACGAAGCTGTTGGGTTGGGAAAACATATGTGTACAGACATGATAACTTTGTGCTAGAGATACTCAGCCACTGGAGCCCAGAAACTAATTCTTTCCATCTGAATCTTGGAGAAGTAGGACTCAGTCTGTGGGATGTCCACAAAATCTTAGGGGCTCCAATTTTGGGCGACATGTATGATGAATTCATTCCTCCCAAGGTGACTTGGAATGATTCAGAGAAGACTCATACTTTAGCTCAAGAATTATTTAAGATCTTCCACAGGCTCAAGAGTTCAGAGACCTCGTTAACTCATTCTAGAAAGGATATTCATCCGAAGGAGTGGATGAATATATTTCTTATTAAAAAGAAAGAGAAGGAACCAAAGGAGAATGAGCTGAAGGAGAAAGGATCCAAGAAAAAGAAATCCAAGGATAAGAGGCCCAAACATCCTACCACCTGCCCAAAACCTGAGAAGAGGGGTGCTCCTGGTACATTCTGGACAACTCTAGAAGCATGAGAGTTTGATAAGTGGGGATATGAGTTGAATCAAAGGATCTCAGAGAAGACTCATATGGCGGGATTCTTGGCTATGTTTCTCAGTGTTTATCTCTTGCCAGTCAGGGATTCCAAGGGAGGCGTCAGGCCAGGGACCTTTGACATTGCGGCAAAGTTGGCTGAGGGAAAAATGGTTGGGTTGGCTACCCCCATTTTAGCAAAGATTCACATTAGTTTACTTAATGTATTCATGGGTAAATATCCTTTAAGAATAGTGGGACCATCCATGTTTTATGGGGATGGATTTCCACTCACTTCAGGACTTACAATGTAAAGAATGGATTACAAATCCCTGGAAGTTCATTCAGGCCGTCAGTGCAAGAATTCTATGGAGTTGCTCCATTAGATGTTAATGCCTATGACATGAAAGTGAGGCTGAGAATGTTTAATGAATTAAACTTCTTTCCTTATGGAAATCTGCCAACCGGGCGATTTGTTGATGATGGAACAACCCATTTGGATTTGAGGTCATACATGCTAGCTTGCAGAGATGGTGTGCTAGTTTCCAGGATTGACGAAGAAATTATATGCGATGCCTGTGCTCCATATAGATTTGTACGTAAATTTAAGTGTCTTCAATAGATTTCTGTATCTCCCCCAGTACATATCAGGTTAGAGAAACATCCGATGGTTGCTCGGCAACTATGGCTGCGGACGTCAAGGGAGAAGACTGGGGAGATATTTGATCTACCAGTTGAAAAAGCGGCACATAACTTGACTACATATTATGCCGAGCACTGGATAGCATCATACCCAATAGGGGTACTGAATTATCCAGTTTATCAGGTGGGGAAAAGGAAGAGGATTGTAGAGTAAGAAACCCTCCGTCATGAAGATGATTCTTCCCCACCTGAATCTTATTTGTTAGAATCCTCCTCTAGGACTGATTCACTGGATTCTCATGCTGGGGATGATGTGGCACACCAAGTGGAAAAGATGCCTCGTGCCCGATATAATCCTCTGGTTATAATCAAGAGACCTACTCCATCAACTTCTGGTGAGTTACTTCATTGTGGTAACTTAATCACTGCTACTTTATAGAGCAATAAGTCTTATTTTCCTATTCTCTATCTACAGTTACATGAGTTGGGAATAAATTTAAGTCAATGATTGTAGGAACTTCCTCGCAGCCTTCATATCTAAGAGCAGAGGTTGTCCAGTTATGGCAGGGTTTATACTGTGGTACTGAGACTGCCAGGATGGATTTGGGCGAGGGCCTACACCTTCCTAGAATATGAAATCTTCTGGCTTCTACAAATATCCAATATGAGGATAACCCCAATGAAGTGCGGGATTACATCAGAGAGCTGGAAATGATCATATATGACACTGATGAGTCCGTTCTTATCACCAAGCGGGTAAAGGAAATGATTGATCGTGGCGCTGTTGAGGGGACTGATGAGGAGTGGCACTATTACGTGGCTCCTGAAGATGTATGTTTTCTTTCCTTATTTACTTTGAAAATTTATTCCAGTTTAAGATTTTTCACTTAAGGAAGTTATTTTCTTTATCTTGCATCTTGAAAAGAAAGGAACTGAGGTTCCTTCGCCACAGTATATCCCTGGTGGTACTGCCATTGGGGTTGCGGCTGAATCTCCTCGCGAACCAGGCAAGATATCTCCAGGCCAGCAGTCCATGAATGTGGAGCTGGAAATGGATTTTCATTCTCCAATCCAAGTTCCAATAAGGGAGACTGTCAATACTCCCAAAAAACCAAATAAGCAAAGGCAACGAAGGAGGAAGTCCACAGCTAAATGCTTCATTAGCAGCAGTAAATCCTTCGGGTAATCATGAGTCTTAAACCATGAAAAGATTACTCATTTTCCTTGGGATTGTAGGGGCTTCTTCAATTTCCCATCTGAGGGAAAGGACTGATCCTCCTTTGAGGAACACATAGGGTGTTGTGGAAGAAACACAAATTCAAGCTGACTTGGCTGATTTTGAAAAAGAGCCAACATCTATTCCCAGTACTACTCCTGTTGCTGCTACAAGTAGAGAAGAACCTACACCAGAATCATTGGCAGCCACATCAACTGAATCTGCCATCCTTCCTGAAGAAACTGTCTAGGGTCAAGGGACACAGAATGATGGTCTCCAAGGGGATACATCAAATTCTCCCACTGGTGAGACTAACTAGGATTCTGAAATATCATTGGATTAAATGATGGATTGTGGCATGTCTTTTGAAGAATTTTATGATCATTCTATGTTATCATGTAATTTAGAAGACCTTGTGCGTGAGTGTTATCTTTTGCCCAGTAAATTTTCTTATAATTTACACTTCTAATCATGACTGAAAATAATATACAGTTCCATCCATAGAAGCTACTGAATTGCCAATGCTTGAAGAGGGTGTGGACATTGATGTCAACCCTACCATTGCAGAAACATTATCTCAAGTGGAGCTAAATCCAATAAAATCTCCTGAGACCCACCTTGAAGATCATGTTGCAACTGGGAAAGATGGGGAGGAGTCTACTCAAGATGCTGATCTACTGTTATGTAATGATTGGTCTGAGTTTTCAAGATAGACAACCGACTTCCATTGTTTTATAAAACTAACCATACTTTTAATTGATCAAATATGGATATCAACTTTAATGGTTAGAAATAGAGGTGAGGTCTCAAATTCCACCCAAACTACAGTAGAAGGTGAAGCAACCAGGGTCAGGGGGAAGAAGCAGAATAAGGCACTTCCTTAAGTGCATTAATCCTAGATTACATTCCCCCCTATGATGATGATGTTGAATCAGACCCACAGGTGCTTAAGGCGCTCATCTTTTCACGACGCAAGGCATGGAACAATATATGGAAAATCATATCTGAGGTGCCTTTAGATGAACTATCATTGAAGATCCCTCGATTGTCGTCCCAGTTTATCATGCTTGGACTTGGCAGTTTTGGATACCAAGAGATCCATACCGTGGTGAAACAAGTCATCTTCAGGAGAGAGCAGGAGCAAAAGTGTCGTGAAGATCTAACCAGGGTGAAACTGTCAGTCAACATCGGCAAATTTGAGGCTGCATTATCCCGAGCTGAAGCTGACTATGCTGCCAAGACGAAGGAGATGAAGCATAAGATCAAAGAAAAAGTCGTCCAAAAGATGCACCTTCAGCTACAGTTAGATGCTGTTGCTGGGGAATTTGACCAACTCAATAATTCACTGGAGGGAGTTCAAATGAATGGTATGAAGACCATTACGGATGCCAAGAAAGCACTCCATCAGGCTGAAAAGAGTGAAGTTGGTCGGGTGCATGATCTTCAAGTGGCTGCTGATGAAGCTCGGGATGCGGTTCATCAAGTGAAGACTTATGTCGACAGCCTTTTGTAACTTCCTGAAAAAGAAAAGAGACTTCAATCTATGTAGGATCTAAATAATGATGTAGATGCTCAATATACAAGAGGGGGGGGGGGCGAATTTTATACTTTAAAAATTCCTTTGGAACCTTTAAAGTTAGTTATGAATAACTGTGTTTTCTTTAAGCAAAGGAAAGGGCTAAGTTTAACAAAGTTAAACTAAGAAAATTCATAACACCTCTAACACCAAATGAAAACTTGGAAACAGATTCCGAAAATAGGTTCTGGAAATTTGGTTCAGGAATTTGAAACTTAACAAAAGATTATAATATGAGATTCTACCTTAAAGCGTATAGAATCTAAATGAAACAAAGTACAAGTAAGGAAGTATAAGAAAGTTATACTTTCCTTACAATACAAAATGCAGTGGAAATAAACAAGTAGTAAAACTACAAGTAACAAGATTTTAGTCTTTTAACCCAAAGAGAAGGGTATCCAACAACCTTGGATAAAGGTCCCTTAATTTATACTTTCAAGCAAGTCTGTGTTACCCACACCAGGGTAAGCCCTTGATACGAAGATCGGAGTCTATGTCTTGCTATCCCCGCAAGTCCTCAACTTCAAGGTAGTTGGCCACCTCTGTCTTCCTCAGCAAGGAAGCCCTCAACTTCAAGGTGTTGGAAACCTCTGTCTTCCTATCCCCAGAAGTCCTCGAATGTAATCACCAACATTCAGAGTCGCACAAAGATTTGACAGTTAATAAGAGACTCTCTCTATAGAAATCACTTCAATAGCATGTATGCACAATGTAGAAGAAGTCATTCATCATTCATCATCGAGCTCTTTCAAATGAACTCCTATTTATAGGCAAGGTCGGCCTCCTTTCCAACGGTCATATTTTCCTTAAAAATCAGAGGGACATATACACGTGTAACTTAACCAAATGTTAATTTATAATAGAATAAACGACATTGTTTTATAACAAAACAAGTATAACAGAAAGTACGACATCGTTTAAAGTTTAACTTAAAAAAGTTCGGAGTGAAGATTCGGAGAAAAAAAATTAAAGAGTAGACAAATTATAAAAGCGTAAGCAAAATGAAAGTTCGGAGTCTAACCAAAAATAATTTTCAGAGTCTAAATAAATTCGGAGTGTATAAAACAAAGATGATTAGATTCTATTTTAATAGGTGAATTCGGAATGAGAATTCGGAATGTGAATTCATCAACAGAATTCGTAATGAGAATTTGTCATCAGAATTCGTAATGAGCATTTGTCATCAGAATTCATAATGAAAATTTTTCATCAGAATTCGTAATGAGAATTCATATCCAGAATTCAGAGTAGAAATTTATCAGAGTTTGTATCCAGAATTCGGAATGAAACTTCATTATAGTTCTCATCTGGAATTCGGTACTTAAAACAGAATGTTTTCATATCAAAGTTTCAAATGATTCTGAGAATATAGAAATGAAACCGAAACTTATACTTAAGAAATATATGAATGAAAATATGATAAGGATGATTTTTCTTACAAAATAAATCTTCCTTATAAAAGCGATTTTCCTTATAAAAGCAATTTTCCTTATAAAAGTGATTTTCCTTATAAAAGAGATTTTCCTTAAAGAAAGGTGTTTGTGATTTTCAAAACAAGAAGGAATGGAAAAGTCATAAAGAAAACCTTATTGACTCAACAATCTATGGATGTCCTTATAATTCTTGTGCATCAATGGAGAAAATTCTTTCATCTTCAATCAATTTTTCATATATTTTCCTTCTACCTGCTTTAAATTTTACCTAAGCCAATGGGCCTAGTAAGCGTAGTTTGGTTTTTACTAGGATTATTATAAATAATCCTACAAACTTTGAATCTTTTAATTTCTCAATATTACCTAAATCATACAAAATATATGTTTAGTGAGCTAGGACTTGAATTTTATTTAGAGTTCCTTTGTCTTTTGTGGGCAGTTTAAAGTCATGCACGTCGGATATAAAGAGGCTAATGTTTAAGGTCAAAATATCTTTGACCGAATGAATTAGAATTGACTCAATTCCTTGAAAATTCATCTGAAAACATATTACCATACTCAAGTATGAGTGAAAATATGTAAACTATGACTTAAGAATATTTGAATCTGAGGAATGATATGAAAAAGAGCTAAAAGGCATTAGAAGAAGTAGTTCCCAAGAATGAAGTTACCATTATTTAACAAACCCGTTAGGGGGTTGAATTATGCAGGGCCACCTAAGGGAATTAGCTGCATAGTCAAATAAATAGCATCTTTTGGCTGACAGGTCCATTATGTAGACTACTTATGCAAGGCCACCTAAGGGCACGTGCTGCATAGTCAGGAAAAAGAACTCTCAGAAATTTACTTTCCTAGTGCTAAAAGCCAATGAATTTTTATGGAGATTCAAATTTTCCAAATTATAGATTTTGTTGTATGGAAATAGGTACTTGAATATGGAGAAGATATTTCCAAACAAGATTATCGGAGAACAGGATGGATATCACTCCTACGAAGGTCTGACCCAAACGTAGGGAAGGAGAACATAAACCATAGACTTGAATACTTTCAGATCATGAAAAAGGATATGGGTCAAGTATGTTAAGGATGACTATTTTTTCGAATCCCTACATATTTTCATTAAGACAAATAAGGACAAAAGAGGCTTTCCTCCCAAGAATGAAGTTACCAGTATCCGACAAACCCGTTCGGGGGTTGAATTATGTAGGTCCACCTAAGGGCATTTGCTGCATAGTCAAATAACAACATCTTTTGGCTGACAAATCTGTTATGGAGACTATTTATGCAAGGCCGCCTAAGGGTACGTACTGCATAGTCAGGCAAAAGAATTCTCAGAAGTTTGACATTTTGTGACTAGAAGTCAAGAAAAGGGTTATGAAGATCTGAAAATATTTAACGTTAGGATTATGACACATAAATATGGGTATTGTCCAATGTATGCAGAGATACACAAATCAATACTAACCATAATCATGTTGTGGTTGGGTCCTGAATGGAAATGTTGGACTTCACTACGTATCCCATAAATATGGGAATCAAGCCATACGTAGTTCTTGAACTACAGTTTAACATCGTGTGGGACACAAGGATTGGAGATCTTAGTTTAGGGTCATAGAGCTTGGACCATTATAAGAAATACACAGTGTGTGCTTTCATGGGGACTTTTCAGTCAAGGGACTAAAAGTGGAATTTGGGGTTAGGCCCAAAAGACTTAGGGCTGGATTTGAGGGACACTCGAACATTCCTACATATCCCATAAGGATGGGAATCAAGCCCACGTAGTTCTGGAACTACCCTCTGTACAAATTTGGTTCGTACATGTGAAGGGTGAAAGGGGACCTTAGTTCAATGATGGTTTGGCCCAAGATAAAAGATTTGGGAATTTCCATGTATGAAAATAGTCTTTTAAATGAATCATGATTGAAAATT
This sequence comes from Viscum album, assembly GCA_963277665.1. Taxonomy (NCBI): domain Eukaryota; kingdom Viridiplantae; phylum Streptophyta; class Magnoliopsida; order Santalales; family Viscaceae; genus Viscum; species Viscum album. The sequence continues at coordinate 13,566 of CAUJRU010002298.1, forward strand.
AATGTAAATAATGATTCCCTCTCAGGTGAGGGTATCAAAGAACATTGTAGTTTATTGTCATACTTGACAAAAGCGTTGTATAGTTTAACTTCGTATAGAAAGGACAAAAGTGAACCAATGTAAAAAATATTGATTCTAGGGGCAGTTTCATGAATCATCATCGTATGAGATGGAGGTGAACCGATGTGAAGAGATTGGTTTTGGGATTGAACCTTGGGAGGTTCCCTACGTACATAGCCTAGAAGGCAAGGATCAAATTCCGCGTAGTTAAATTAAAGAATGAATTAGTGATCAAGTTATTCTTGGGGACAACAATCTAAAAAATAGTGTTGGGACTTACACGTGATTAGTGACCCAGAGAGAATGTTATGGTTGAAGTTTTCTCTAATCCCAGGTGAGTCATACTCGGTGTGGGAAACAAGAGGTAGCAACAACCTTAACGATGCACAGTTTAATGTCATGTAGGACATATGAAGGGACTATGCAGTTTAAAGTCTTGCAGTTAGGAATATTGGTGCTTCATAGTTTAGTGTCATGTAGCAGGGAAAAAATACAGTTTCACGTTATGTTGGATGTATTAAAGGACTTTCTGTAAGTTTAGCATCATGTAGTTAGGAAGGTGGGGACAATACAATTTAATGTCATGTTGGACAAAAGGGGGACTGTGCAGTTTAATGTCATGCAGTGAAGACAAAAGAGTATACCATTTAACGTCATGTTGGACGTATTAGGGACTTTTTCACTATATAATGTCATGTCAGATGAAAAAGGGACGATACAGTTTAATGTCATGTTGGAAGAAAGTGCCAATAGTTTAAGGTCGTATGCATGGACTGTTGGTTATGCAGTTTAACATCTTTCTAGACATAAGAGACTTCTATACAGTTTAGCGTCATGTAGTTAGGACGTCACAGTTTAACGTCGTGTGGGAGGAAAGGATGCAAACAGTTTAAGGTCATATGTATGGACCATGGATGGTACAGTTTAACGTATTGCTGGATGTAAGGGACTTGAAAATAGTTTAGGGTCATATTCTAGACCGTGGTGCAGTTTAAGGTCATACTGGACCGAGGTGTAGTTTAAGGTCATACTGGACCGAGGTGTAGTTTAAGGTCATACTGGATGGAGGTGCAGTTTAAGGTCATACTGGACCGAGGTGCAGTTTAAGGTCATACTGGAACGAGGTGCAGTTTAAGGTCATACTGGACCATCGTGTAGTTTAAGGTTATACTGAACCGTGGTGCAGTTTAAGGTCATACTGGACTAAGGTGCAGTTTAAGGTCATACTAGACCGAGGTGTAGTTTAAGGTCATACTGGACCGAGGTGGAGTTTAAGGTCCTACTGGACTGAGGTACAATTTAAGGTCATACTGGACCATGGTGCAGTTTAGGGTCATACTGGAACGAGGTGCAGTTTAAGGTCATACTGGACCGTGGTGCAGTTTAAGGTCATACTGGACCGAGGTACAGTTTAAGGTCATACTGGACCGAGGTGCAGTTTAAGTTCATACTAGAACGAGGTGCAGTTTAAGGTCATACTGGACCATAGTGCAGTTTAAGTTCATATTGGACCTTGGTGCAGTTTAAGGTCATACTGGACCGAGGTGCTGAATTTTGTGTTCATACAAAATATTTCTTCAGAAATCTGGCATTGTTTGGAGTAGTCATGAGTTCTCCATCCATTGAGATTAATGAATAATCTCTATTAGAGTAGACCTTATGTATTGAGTAAGGTCCTTCCCATTTTGGCTCAAGATTGGGAGGTTTCTTTCTTGGTATCATTATAGTTATGAGAACTATTACCAATTCTCCCTGAGTGAATGAACGAAGACGATTTTTTTTTGAAATCTCATGCTATTCGATTCTAATAGACTTCCAAGTCGTGAAAAGTACACAATCTTTTCTCAAATAACTGTTCCAAATCATTCAATCGCTTTTGAGATTGTTCATCTGTAGATGACTAATCACAAATGGCTACTCTGAGTTAGGGTAGTTGAACTTCAATGGGCAAGACGACTTCTATTCCATATACTAGTGAATATGGAGTTGACCGTATTGCAGTGCGGGTGGTGGTCCGATAAGCCCATAAAGCATGAAAGAGTTTATCAGGCCATGACTTCTTATCTTTATCCACCATCTGTTGCAGTATATTTGACAGAGACTTGTTGAAGGATTCTATCTGGCCATTGGCTACTGCGTGATACCGAGATGAATGGTAAGATTTGATGTTGTATTCTTGATACAAATTCTTCACCTCGGATGAACAGAAGTTGGTGCCATTGTCCGTCAATATGGTATGAGGGACACCAAATCTGGTAATGATGTTAGACTTGATGAAGCTAACAATACATTTAGAACTGACTTCCTTGAGAGGTACTGACTCTGCCCATTTGGAAATGAAATCAGTAGTAGTAAGAATATACTTAAATTTCTTGGCCGTAGTTGAAGGGTATGGTCCCACCACATCCATTCCCCATGTGGCAAATGGCCATGAGTATTTAGCTGTATAAAGAAACTCTTGAGGTTGATGAATGAAGTTTGCATGTACTTGGAATGAATTCCACTTGTTTGTGAAATTAACACAATCTTGTATCATTAAAGGCCAAATGTATCCAAGCCTTCGAATCTGATCATACATTCTATGTCCAGACTGGTGGGCACCACAGATTCCTGCATGCACTTCTTTTATGACAGCCATTGTCTCTTCCCCATCAATGCATCTGAAGAGAACTCCATCAAAACCACATTTGTAGAGAATTTTCTCTAAATGATATGATCTATCATAAAGAGTTAAATTGACCACATGTTGCCAGATTTGTTCTTTCTCGGCTCTATCAGGTGGAATTGTTCCATTTTGATGGTATTCCTTGATAGGTGTCATCCATCCTGTAGTAAGACCATATGGTTCAGGAGTGGGACTAATTTCATTAATTTCCTCTGTTCTGATTTGAACATAAGGTGAAATTTCACGATGGTGGGCAATACTGATGGTTGTATCGTACCGATTTGGATCTTCCAGAGCTATGTCTATATTAGCCAGGGCATTAGCTTGAGCATTTTGTGATCGCGGGACATAAGAAAATGTCGGTTCCGAAAGGAATTCCACCATTAAATCTCTGACTTAATAATAAAAAGGGATTAGTTCTTCTTTTTTGATGGCATAATCCCCATTGACTTGTTTGATTACCAGGTCTGAATCACCTTTCACCTTTAAATGATTCACTTGTGCTTGAAGCAAAAATTCCAAGCCTGCAATGAGATCTTGGTATTGTGCTTCATTATTGGTACCACCTTCCCATTATAAGAATGAATATGGTAACACTGCCTTTTCTGGAGAAATGAGCACAATTCCTAAGCCAACTTTGTTGAATTTAGGATTTTCCATTTTCCTCTCTGTTGGACTTCTGGAAGCACCATCAAAGTACATTTCCCATGTCTGAGGACTATCCTGAATAGAGAAGACTTCCTCATCAGGGAGTTTAATATCTGAAGATGTTTCTTCCACTAAAGGGTGTTCCTCCAGGAAATCAGCCAGAGCTTGGCCCTTTATTGCCTTTTGAGACACATACTGAATGTCTAATTACTGCAAAATAACTGCTAACCTTGCCAGATGTCCTGTAAGCATTGGACGAATAAGGATGAATTTGAGCGGGTTATTGTGAGATACCAATTGGATCTCGTGATGTTTCAGGTTGTGTCTCAACTTCTGAACTGCAAAGATTAATTCCAGGCAGCACATATCAATACTTGAATACTGGGTTTTTGCTTCAAGCATAGTCCGACTGAGGTAGTATAGGTTGTTTTCATTCCCAACATCATTCTTTTGAGTAATAAAGGCACCCAATGATTGCTCTAAGTATGTCACGTAAAGGATAAGTGGACTTCCTTCAATGGGTGGAATAAGTACCGGTGGACTCAAGAGATACTTCTTGAGAATATCGAATGATTCTTGACATTCTTCAGTCCACTGGTAAGTGACTCCCTTCTTTATCAATTTGGTGAAGGTTAATCTTTTTCCTGCTAAATTGGCATTGAAACACCGAATATAGGCTAAGTGTCCTTGAATTCCTCTTAATTCTTTCAAATTTTGAGGAGGTGACATACCAAGGATTGAATTTGTCTTCTCAGAATCGACTTCAATACCACGATGGCGTACAACAAAGCCGAGAAAATTTCCTGAGGTTACCCCAAAAGCACATTTTAAGGTTTTCATCTTCAAATTATGTTGTCAAAGCTTGAGGAATATGACTTCCAAATCAGCCAAGTGATTAGAAAGTTGTTTGTATTTGACCACCAAATCATCCACATAACATTCAACTAACTTCACTAAAAAGGGTTTGATGATACGATGCATGGCACGCTAATATGTTGTGCCTGCATTCTTTAATCCAAAGGGCATTACCCGGATGCAAAACACACCTTGAGGGGCCCTGAAAGCTGTGGATTCCTCATCTTATGGATCTATTCGGATTTGATTATATCCGGAATATCCATCCATAAAGGAAAGTGCTTCATATCCAGCTGTTGCATCAATTAAAAGTTCTATAATCCGAACTGGGAAATCATCCTTAAGGTAATGCCGATTAATATCTCTGAAATCGATGAAAAATCTAATTTGTCCGTTCTTCTTCTTTATAGGGACAATATTAGCCAACCACTTGGGATATTGAACTTATCTGATGAAGTTATCTTTGATAATCTTATCCACTTCAGCTTCAATTTTGGAAGCATAAGTTGGGTGTGTTCTTCTCGTGGCTTGCTTAAATCCTCGATGTTCTTTTGGTAAAAACAAATGATAAGTAGCCTCATCAGGATCAAGTCTGGGCATTTCCGTATAGTTCCCAGAAAATATATCTCTATTTTGATTTAGAAAGGAAATATACATCTATTGTTATTCAAGATTCATGGACGCACTGATTAAAGTGGTGTAACACCCCCGAGCTTCCATGATACGCTTCTCTTTCAATAATGCATTACCTTCCATTGTACGCAAGTTCGAGATTCTAACACACCACGACCAATCAAAGTAGCAGCTATGAATATTAATACCCACTTTTTGAAATTATATATATTTTATATTTCAAAATGGACTTCATTTTTGGATTCGGAATATCGAAATTATCCTATGTTGAATTTTTAGTATTTTTCTGAGAACTTCCAATTTTTTATGAATAGTAAAAAAATACTTAAAAACAAATTTTTTGATCAAAATAAGTTATAGTGATAAATTATACTATTGAGTGGTTTTAAAGTATAATTAGAATACATTTTTACCATTTTATCCAATGGTGTTCATTATAATTAATTTCACTTTGAAATTGGACATAAACAATTGTCAATCTTTTGATATATATTGTTTCTTTAAAACACGCTATTTGTTGTGACATCGGGAATTTGTTATAAAATTAATTAATGCAGATTATGTGTTTGGAATTTTGTAAAATAGACATAATTTTTGAATTCGGAATATCAATTATAGATTAGGGTGAAATTTTGGCATTGTTATGAAAAACTTCAATTTTTGATGAATAGTGAAACCACTAAGTGGTAGTTAAAAAACTGTTTTTTCGTTTAAATGAAACATTACCACTTATGTGATTTTATTTTCAAAAATACTACATACATGGTTGTCATTATAAAGTAAAATGTGGTTCAATGGGATTAAAATAATTTTTTGGTGAATAGTAACTTTTAAGTTTAATTAATCGCTATTAAAGGTAATTAGTGAAATTTAAGGTAAAAATGGTATTATAAAAATATGAAAATACATTTAAACTTGTCCTACCCCTATTGGATGAGTCATGGACGACCAAGACAATCCATCGGTCAACTTGGGGACCCCATGGAGCCACTTTGGTAGGAAAATGACATTAAAAACTTTTTATTTAATGTTAAAATAAAAATGTCACAAACATGAGTTGTTTTACTAAAAAAAATTTTAAATGGGTTTATACAAGTCATATTTTTGACTATAAATATTAATTAGAAAGATAAAACTATTTCCTACATCATGATATTTTTTTATAATTTTTATACATTAAATAAATTAATTTATTTATGACACCATGATGATGCAATGATTACCTCATTAATTAACGATTTAAATAAAATGAAAAGATATTCTAACATCCAAGGCTTAAACTTGTCAAAAACCTATTGGATGAGTATATTTAGAACCCTTATCACCTTATCCTCGAAATATATCATTCTGGGACCTTTATAATCCAAAAAGCGTTTCATAATAAAGTAACATTTCAATCTTTCCAAGAGTTCCCCTTCTCTCCTCTTATAAAAGGCCCCCACCACTACCACCTTATTCACACCTTCAAACCATTTGGATCATCCAAACTCTACCCAAATACTCTTTAAAATTCTCTCTCTTACTCCTAGAAGCATCAATTTGGGCAGAAGTCTTCCCAAGGAAGCCTTTGGCTCAAATCAAAAAAGAGTTACCCGATTTTAAGGTAATGTCTTCTCTAATGTTGTTTTGTTTTATTTTGCTTCTCCAACCCCCTAAACGCTTTTTATTCATTTATTTTGTAACAAAACCAGTATCCTAAATATACTAGGATGTTTTTATAAGAAGGATTCAAGCTACACTTACACACACCTTCATCTAATGGTTAAAGAACATACTGTTTCTGTGGATGGTGAATTTCTGCCTCACGAAACGATGATTGTTCAACACTCATATAACACCTTCAAAGGTGGCCATTAAGATGTAAAAATATTTATATATGATACATAATATTTTTATTTTTTACTTGAGCTTCTTTATTTTTCATTTATGGCATACCTTTATGGTTTCCATTATGGGTAAACACGATATTTTCATTTTAGGAAGTGCGGAATACCGCCCCCTCAAAGTGATTTGAATCGTTAATGCCATATGTGGAATGTATAAAGGATGGATTAAATGGTATTGTACATTATATTATACTGTAATTATATTATACCTTTATATAATTATAATTTCATTCCATTAAATACAAAATAGAAATGAAAGTAGCGTTCACGCGTACGTACGGCTTACCGTCTGCATGAACGGTGCATTTCATTTCTTACCTATAAATGTTATGTAATATTATAAATGCATGTATATAGTGGATATATATGATATATATGATATATACATCATGAATATAATTTTGGATATAATGGATATTTAACCACATGAACAACTTTTAATTATAAGAAGTTTATTTTTGACTCAAGTACCAAAGATCGACAAAACGACCGTTATTAACTTAAATAATTACATAATGTTCATAACATGGTAATAAGTAATATAAAAGGAATAATGAACATTAAAAGGTTATTAATCAAGTAGAAATTAACTCTAGTTTATTATTCAGGAGGTTAAAGAACGGTCGATTCAAGTCAAACACGAGGTACGAGAACTTCTTAACCCAATTTCCATTCTTTGGGTTAATCTCCAACTTTCAAATTATGTCATGATATTATTATGTACTATATTTTATTTATACTTTATTTATGTGTACATATAGTGAATACACATAATATATTTATTTTATTTAAAAATGATCTTTGTAAGGGAATTTCTTAACCCAATTTCCATTCTTTGGGTTAATCTCCTACTTTCAAATTATGTTATGATATTATTATGTCCTCTATTGTATTTGTACTTTATTTATGTGTAATTATATTGAATACACATAATAGATCTATTTTATTTAAAAAAAATGATCTTGGTAAGGACTTCGTCTCAATCTCCTTTCATTGAGGCATATTTTGTTTTATACACAACATTCTTTTATGTGGTGTATAAACCCCTTTGACTTTTACTTTTATTAAAAAGGAATCTTTTTATACAAAGAGTTTTTACTAAACGAAAAAAGGAATTTTTTTTCTTACGTATGCGGCGACAATGACTTCTCCGCCGCTGTGACTATTATTTGAGTTTCGTCTTCCTCTATAAGCCATAACTTTTTTTAAAAGAAAAATAAATACCATGTTTTACTTTTCTTTTATTTTGGTATTGAAAATGGTTTTGATAATGTTTTTATCAATTTGTTGTATTGATATCTTGTTATTGAAGTGTGGAAATCTTATGTTTCCTTTATGCATGTTTTATGTGATACAATTATGTTATGGTTTATGATATGACCTGTTCATATGAGGAATGAATTGGACTTAATAAGTGACGGGTGGAGCCCGCTATAGCTCCTCGATGCATCGGTAGGTCTCATGAGATAGACTAGTGTCTTGGCACGAGGCCTTGACAAAATATTATTTGTGGTCTTGGCACGAGGTCTTGGCTACGTGGTTATGATAGTCTGGCATTATGCATTCCATCATTATGAAAGTGGTTATTGATATTGCATGTGATTATTTGACCAGTATAATATCCATGTGAAGAAGTAAATGGAATTATCTCATTTTACTTTTGCCATATTATGTTGAAATTCATGTTTAAAAGGCTTTTGTTTTAGTTGTAAATTTCCTTAAATGTTTATGTTTATTTATAAAAGCTTCTACTATATTGTTATCCTTACTGAGCATCTGAGCTCACCCCTTCCAATGTTTTAATTTTTCCAGGATGTGAAGAAGTATATTATGAATGACCTATAGGGATAGTATGAGGGGATACGAAGACAATATGTTGTTGTAGTTTTATTTTTCTTTATGATGTATTGTAAGACTTATGAATGTATCTAGTTTTTCCCAGGCTACTAAACTAATCGGTCTTTCGAGACTTGATCTTTTTTGATCATGCCAATGTTACGTAATAATACACTGACTCTGGGTAACTGGGGTCCGGGCATTACAGTTGGTATCAGAGGCAGTTTAGTACTAACCTTGGAAGCTAGATTTAGATAAACTCTGATTAGAGCACATAGCCCAAAGATAGACTTTGAGGATTAGTATAGAAAAAATTCTTAGAATTTTGTTGTTGTAGAGATTTTGTGAGTTTTCTGAGCAATACATCCCTGTATGGATACGAGCAGGTAGAGGCGGCTCTGGCAGAGATGTACCTAGGGGTAAAACCCAAAAACACCTCTTTGAGCTAAACTCGAACGGGAACTAGTGAACGACAACGAGCCTTGCTGCACTCTTGGTTATGACACTCCCTTGGGATATTCTTAGGATAATTCTCATTTTATTTACAAACCATTTTGAAGGTTTTATGAGTATATACTTCCTCAAAGGAAAATTTTTTATGATTATGGATTATATCCATAAATTCTTCAATTTATGTTATGTGTTTTACAATTATGGAATTATGTATTTTGATTCATAAACTAATCTAGTTTATGCCATTTTTTAGAAATGGCACCTAGTGGGAGGAATGGAAACTGTATCAATTCACGCACTCCATGTAGGGATTTCCCTCGTACTCAAGATAATTATTGTGGAGCTGGAGATACAACTGGTGCTGATCAACTTATTACCATACTGGGACAACTCACTCAGGTTATGAATAATAACCCTACTCGTATGGAGCATCCTGATCTGCAATGTGGAGGATCAATGTTAGACAGCTTCATGAGGAAACAACCTCCAACATTTGATGGGGGTAAAAATCCATTAGTAGCTGAGCAATGGATAAACTCCTTAGAGAAAATATTCCATGCCTTGGGGAGTAGTGAAAGGGAAAAGGTTATCATGGAAGTTTACCACCTCACTAGAGATACTGATCAATGGTGGTCATTGATTCAAAATACAAAGGAAGATGATGAAGTATCGAATATGGAATAGAGGGAGTTCAAAGATATTTTCTTAGAAAATTACTTTCTACGTGACCATAGAGCAGATATGGAAAGGCAATTTCTGAGTCTAAGGCAGAAGGAGGATGAGAATGTCACAAAGTCTGAGTCTAACTTTACACGGTTAGAGAGGCATGCATCAAATTATATACGTAACCCAAGAAGTAAGATTGATCGTTTCTTTGATGGGTTAAAACCGTTTCTCCGTCGAGCCTTAGTCTCACAATCCTTCTCGTCATACAAAGATATTGTCTCATGTGCTATCAAGACAGAAAAGGAATTCTCTAAATCTTATGACAATAAAGTAAAGCAAGAGAAGAAGAGAATGGTGGAACAAGAGATAGATAAAGGGAAAAAGGGAAAGAAGGATTTTCCATTATGCGATAATTGTGGGAAGAATCACCCTGGTACTTGCCTAAAAGAAATGGGAGTTTGTTATAAATGTGGGGAAAAAGGTCACCAGGCGCGTGATTACAAGGGAAAGAAAGAGGCTATCAATGTTGAATGCTACAATTGTAGATATATGGGACATTATGCAAATGAATGTCCTAAGCGTTAGGGAAACTTACCTTAGAAAAGGCCAAGGGATCAAGGACAATCTCATGCTGTTACTATAATTAAAGTGGAATAATTAATGTATTGGTGCTTTTGGACTCAAGGATTATATTCTGGTTATAATAATAATGTGATATATATAAGGATTGTACTGCAGTACTTGTTTTTTTTCATTAAGGTTTTAATATGATGAAGTTAATCATATTTTTAGTATATGACAATACGAGAAACTTTACTTTGTTTGGGGAATATGAAGTTACAATTGATTTTGGAATTTAGAGACCTTTTAGAGAAAGTCTGGACAGAGGTATTTTGGATAACTATAAAGGTTGGAATGGATTAAGTTGAACTTTGGATAGTATTGTTTAAGGTTAAAACATTTCTAAAGATTTTTTTTGGAATATTATAATAATAAAGTTTTAGGAAAAGACAACCTGCAGGTTGGGGGATAGCCCGTCGCGTCGGACAAAGCTGCAAGAATCAAACCCACAATCATAGTGCGACATGCCTTTATTACCTACCACTAGACTACAGGAAGTCCCTATTTATTACAAAATAGTTTTCCTAATCTAAATGGTAAGTGTTAATATTTGGAACCTTGTACGAATAGGATAAATATAATATTTTTGAGTTCTAATATCTTTTGAGTGAAATATGGGTTTGTGGTAAACATTTATTAAAGAATGAAAGACTACATGACAAGTATGTATATTTCCATACGTTCTTAGTAAATCCCCTAAATAAATTCCTCAACTTTATGAAAGGTAAATTAAAACAAAAACTTTGTCCATTAACTTTTCCTACTGGTGAATCAATGATCGTTTAACCAATCACAAGTTTGTGATTTTATTGTAGTTAAACTTTCTCCTAATTCTGTTTCCTATAACTCTCCATCAGAACTTGATGGATTGTTTCTCCCCCATATCCATATTTTCGTAGAATCCTAGTATGGGCTATATCAGGTGACCTTTGTACTTCTCTCTCTTTGTTTTAAAGTTATATTTTTATTAACCCTATTTTCGATGTGGGTTTTCCACAAATGTATTTGATACTTTCAACCTTTTATTTTCGAATAACAATTTCAAATTGCGAGGATGCAATTTATTGAAGGAGGGGAGAATGTAACACCTCGAGCTTCCATGATACACTTCTCTTTCAATAATCCAATAGCTTCCATTGTACGCAAGTTTGAGATTCTAACACACCACGACCAATCCAACTAGTAGCTATGAATAGTAATACCCACTTTTTGAAATTATATATATTTTATATTTCAAAATGGACTTCATTTTTGGATTCGGAATATCGAAATTAGCCTATGTTTATTTTTTGGTATTTTTCTGAGAACTTCCAATTTTTTATGAATAGTAAAAAAATACTTAAAAACAACTTTTTTAATAAAAATAATTTATAGTGATAAATTATACTATTGAGGGGTTTTAAAGTATAAATAGAATATATTTTTACCATTTTATCCAATGGTGTTCATTAGAATTAATTTCACTTTGAAATTGGACATAAACAATTGTCAATCTTTTGATATATATAGTTTCTTAAAAACACGCTATTTGTTGTGACAGCGGGAATTAGTTATAAAATTAATTAATTCAACTTATATGTTTGGAATTTTTTAAAATAGACATCATTTTTGAATTCGGAATATCAATTATAGATTAGGGTGAAATTTTGGCATTGTTCTGAAAAACTTCAATTTTTGATGAATAGTGAAACCACTAAGTGGTAGTTAAAAAACTGATTTTTCGTTTAAATGATACATTACCACTTCTGTGATTTGATTTTCAAAAATACGACATACATGGTTTTCATTAGAAAGTAAAATGTGGTTCAATGGGATTAAAATAATTTTTTGGTGAATAGTAACTTTTAAGTTTAATTAATCGCGATTAAATGTAATTAGTGAAATTTAAGGTAAAATTGGTATTATAAAAATTTTAAAATACCTTTACACTTTTCCTACCCCTATTGGATGAGTCATGGAAGACCCATAAAATTTATGGGTCAACCTGGGGACCCCATGGAGCCACTTTGGTAGGAAAATGACATTAAAAATGTTTTATTTAATGTTAAAATAAAAATGTCACAAACATGAGTTGTTTTACTAAAACAATTTTTTAATTGGGTTATAGAAGTAATATTTTTGACTATAAATATTAATTAGAAATATAAAATAATTTCATACATGATGATATTTTTTTTATAATTTTTAGACATTAAATAAATTAAATTATTTATGACACCATGATGATGCAGTGATTACCTCATTAATTAACGATTTAAATAAAATGAAAATATAATGTAAAATCCAAGGCTTACACTTGTCAAAAACCTATTGGATGAGTATATTTAGAACCCTTATCACATTAGCCTCGAAATATATCATTCTGGGACCTTTATAATCCGAAAATCATTTCATAATAAAGTAACATTTCAATCTTTCCAAGAGTGCCCCTTCTCTCCTCTTATAAAAGGCCCCCACCACTACCACCTTATTCACACATTCAAACCATTTGGATCGGAAAACCTCTGCCCCAATACTCTCTCAACTTCCCTCTCTTACTCCTATAAGCCTCAATTTGGGTAGAAGTCTTCCCAAGGAATCCTTTGGCTCAAATCAAAAAAGAGTTACCTGATTTTAAGGTAATGTCTTCTCTAATGTTGTTTTGTTTTATTTTGCTTCTCCAACCCCCTAAACTCTTTTTATTAATTTCTTTTGTAACAACACCAGTATCCTCAATATACTAGTATGTTTTTATAAGAAGTATTAGAGCTACACTTACACACACCTACATCTAATGGTTAAAGAACATACTGTTTCTGTGGATGGAGAATTTCTGCCTCACAAAACGATGATTGTTCAACACTCATATAACACCTTCAATGGTGGACATTAAGATGTCACTATATTTATATATGATATATAATATTTTTATGTTTTACTTAAGCTTCTGTATTTTTCATTTATGGCATACCTTTATGGTTTCCATTTTGGGTAAACGTGATATTTTCATTTTAGGAAGTGCGGACTACCGGCCCCTCAAAGTGATTTGAATCGTTAATGCCATATGTGGGATTTATAAAGGATGGAGTAAATGGTATTATACATTATATTATACTGGAATTATAGTATACCTTTATATAATTATAATTTCATTCCATTAAATGCTAAATAGAAATGAAAGTAGCGTTCATGCGTACGTACGGCTTACCGTCTCCATGAACGATGCATTTCATTTCTTACCTCTTAATGTTATGTAATATTATAAATGCATATATATATTGGATATATATGATATCTAAATCATGAATATAATTCTGGATATAATGTATATTTCACCACATGAACAACTTGTAATTATAAGAAGTTTATTTTTGACTCAAGTACCAAAGATCGACAAAACGACCGTTATTAACTTAAATAATTACATAATGTTCATAACATGGTAATAAGTGATATAAAAGGAATAATGAACATGAAAATGTTATTAATAAAGTAGAAATTAACTCTAGTTTATTATTCAGGAGGTTAAAGAACGGTCGAGTCAAGTCGGACACGAGGTATGAGAACTTCTTAACCCAATTTCCATTCTTTGGGTTAATCTCCTACTTTCAAATTATGTCATGATATTATTATGTCCTATATTTTATTTATACTTTATTTATGTGTAAATATAGTGAATACACATAATAGATATATTTTATTTAAAAATGATCTTTTTAAGGGAATTTCTTAACCCAATTTCCATTCTTTGGGTTAATCTCCTACTTTCAAATTATGTTATGATATTATTATGTCCTATCTTGTATTTTTACTTTATTTATGTGTAATTATATTGAATACACATAATAGATCTATTTTATTTAAAAAAATTATCTTGGTAAGGACTTTGTCTCAATCTCCTTTCATTGAGGCATATTTTGTTTTATACACAACTTTCTTTTATACGGTGCATTAACCCCTTTGACTTTTACTTTTATTCAAAAGGAATATTTTTATACAAAGCGTTTTTACTAAACGACAAAAGGAATGTTTTTTCTTACGTATGTGGTGACAATGACTTCTCCGCCACCGTGACTATTATTTGAGTTTCATCTTCCTCTATAAGCCATAACTATTTTTTAAAAGAAAAATAAATACCATGTTTTACTTTTCTTTTATTTTGGTATTGAAAATGGTTTTGATAATGTTTTTATCAATGTGTTGTATTGATATCTTGTGATTGAAGTGTGGAAATATTATGTTTCCTTTATGCATGTTTTATGTGATACAATTATGTTATGGTTATGATATGACCTGTTCATATGAGGAATACACTGGACTTAATAAGTGACGGGTGGAGCCCGCTATAGCTCCTCGATGCATCGGTAAGTCTCATGAGACAAACTAGTGTCTTGAAAAGAGGCCTTGACAAAATATTATTTGTGGTCTTGGAACTAGGCCTGGGATACATGGTTATGATAGTCTGGAATTATGCATTCCATCATTATGAAAGTGGTTATTGATATTGCATGTGATTATTCGACCAGTAGAATATCCATGTGAAGAAGTAAATGGAATTATCTCATTTTACTTTGGCCATATTATGTTGAAGTTCATGTTTAAAAGGCTTTTGTTTTAGTTATACATTGCCTTAAATGTTTATGTTTATTTATAAAATATTCCGCTATATTGTTATCCTTACTGAGCATCTGATCTCACCCCTTCCAATGTTTTAATTTTTACAGGATTTGAAGAAGTATATTATGAATGACCTGCAGGGGTAGTATGAGGGTATATGAAGACAAGATGTTGTTGTAGTTTTGTTTTTCTTTATGATGTATTGTAAGACTTATGAATGTATCTATTTTTTCCAAGGCTACTCAACTAATCGGTCTTTTAAGACTTGATCTTTTGTGATCATGCCAATGTTACGCAATAATGCACCGACTCTAGGTAACTGGGGTCGGGGCATTACAAGTGTTGAATGGATCTTCTTTTTTACCCAGATTTATTTCTCTGAGTTCATCCATGGTGGTTGAGATACCCTCTTCAAATGCTGGAGGAGCATCTCTGAGATCTTCCTCTTCTTCTTCATCATGTGTTATTTCTTCCATTTCTACTTGCATAGCAGATGATGAAGCTAAATTTCCATGATAAGAAGAGATGTTAAAATTTGAACATCTTGAATAAGAGGATTCCATTTCTGACCCAATTGATGATGAAGGGTCTTCCTTGGGAAATAAAGAGGAGATGATGGATTGAAAATCGACATCACTATTCACCTCTGATGTCGCTATCACTTCTTCTGGCCTAGTTGGTGAAGTATAGACTTGCTGGATTTTAGCAGATGAAACGAAGACATCTCTATTTGAGCATTCATCATTTCCTGGTGGGTTACCAGTTTCTCCCATGTTGTCTGGCTCGATTTCCGTAATTGACATTATGGATCTTTCCATAAGAGTATTTTTATTTGGGTCTACCTTATCAATTTTATTGATAGGAAACTCATAATATGTATTCACATGCACAAATGGATTTACTGGAATCTTTTCCAAACCATATGGAGCATTAAATTTGGTAATCTCCCTGGTTGTGGATTTATCCTTTCCCTTCATGTGATAGAATTCCACCTCGATGTATTGAGACTCAAATGTCTTGAACGGGGCCATATCACCATACAATTTCTCAACTTGACCATCAAAACAATATTTGAGACATTGATGGTATGATGAAGGGATAGTCACATGTTGATGTAACCAAGGTCATCTAAGAAAGATGTTGAAATCTAAGTCTTGATCAACAACCATGAAATCTGAATTGGATACAAGATCTCCAAACTGAGTTCTGAGTGTAACTTCACACATTGGTTCTTGTTCATTTTTATCATATCCTTGTAACATCATGGTAGAAGGAGATAAATCAGATTTCGTGAGGGCCAATCGATGAAGTGTACGAATGTGCATGAGGTTGACTCCTGAATCATTATCAATGAATGATCTTCGGACGTCTACACCATTGAACTTTCTAGATAAGTACAAAGGTCTAATATGTCCATGCACGACATCATCTTCATCTTCATCAGTGAAATATATCACTGCATGGCATTCCGCAGGATTATTCTCTAAGTGATAGACTTCAGCTTCAGAAATTTCAATTTCAAACTCCTGAGGACTTGACAAAGCCTCGATGAGTGCCTCCCGAAGATCTTTTGACAGATTCAAAGAATCTAGAATTGATAACATTACCGGTACTTGGGCCAGGTGTTTCAATACATCATACTTTTGATCCAGAGGTCTGCATTTACCAATAGGAACATGTGGTTTAGCAGGTGACTTGGAAGAAAATGCTTAGGAAGTTGATGCATCTTGTATCGGGATAGGAGTTAGCAATATTCCTGGTTTTGGAAGATTAGACTGATTAGATCCATTTAATTGCTGAGAGGAAGAAGATGGAACCTTTAACCGGTCTTCCGAAATAACTGTGCCAAGACATAATTTACTATTGGTGGAAGAACTTGCTTGTTCTTGTTGAGCTCGCTGAAGGGCTCTACCACAAGTTTCTTCTACGTACACAGTTCAAGAAGGGGTAGAATTGGAATAGTGGCTTCTTGAAGATCCACATATTCCCCTGTATCCTGAGCCTCTGGAACTTCCTCTGATTCCTCTATTTGATATAGGGAATTTGGGCTCATTATAATCGAAATTGCAACTGCCATACATATCTGTTAATTGAATCATATTAACAGAACCAAAAATAAATTCTTCATCCGATGAAGACTCTGCCTGACTATCCAATTTAGGTTGTACCGTTTGATGGGGTGGTGCCTGTTTCTTTTAAGTAGATGGCATGAAATCTTCCAGATTCAAAGACATATTAGGCTTTGATACATACTATTCTTCTTCTTCTGATTTTTCCTCTTTCTTGGAATTGTGCCGCTTCATTGAGGATTTACCCTCTGATGAAGAGGGTTTTGCTGCGACATTCATGGTAGAAGGCACAATTGGTTTCTTCAATTATATTCGCAAAATAGCATGAGTTCGTTTGATCATCATTCTAACCATCCAATCATCATATTTCTGCTCATTTTTGCTTTTAACTTCTTTCCACTCACCTTCTTCCTCTAGAACTGTTGAAGTAACAGATGCTACCTAAGCTGAATAACCTTTCAGTTTGACTTTTCCCGAGTTGACCATATTTTTCAGGAGGTCTTTGGAGACAAAACACTCCTAGATGGGATGCCCCAACATTTGATGAAGTGGGAAATAATTAGGACGATCTTCATATCCTTTCTTGTTTGGCCTCTTGGGCATTGGCAATTGAACCAAATTATTTTCCAGAGCCGAAATGAAATAACCAGAAACTTGTTCATTTCAGAAAGAGTATGTTTTACTCTTCAGATCCTCAAATTGCTTTCGCCTTTGAACTCTTTGATCATATTGATGAAACAACCTCTGCTGTTGGTGCTCAGGAGGTGGATACCTTCTAGAAGATGAAGGTTTTGAAGTAGAAGCAGGTACATGTGCTTGCTTAAGAACAACTGTAGCAGTCTCTGCTTTACCCATTCTCTTTCATGGAGCTGATAGAATTACATGAGATTTAGCCTTAGTCTATATAAGAGAATCTTCAATCTTTTGAGTGATTGAAGTATGGTCTCAAAACCCTCCTGTGTATTTCACAGGGATCAGCGGTGTGCGTAATTCATCACATAGATTTGTCACACAGATTGGCAACAATTCTTCCTGAGGGATTGCTAAACTCAAGGAATATGTTAATCCCTTCCAGCGAGCAATGAAATAAGATACCCTTTCACTCTCCCTTTGATTATAGTTTTTAAGATCTAAAACTATTTTCTTTGGAAAGGTTGAGCTTAATTTAAGAAGAAATCATTGACGGAGACCTTCCCATCTGGTAATTGACCGGGATTGCAAGCTTGTGTACTAGACAAAGGCTGGTCCTTATAAGGTTCGCACAAAGCATCTGTGTTTCACTGCTTCTTGTTACTCCAGAGTTCCCATCATAGGATCGCAACAAGACATGTAATGCGTCAAATGCTGTTCAGGGTCGCCTGATCCATTGAAAATAGGGAATACAGGGTTCCCAAAACTTGATGGGGGAGAGACTGAATCTACCCATTCAGGGTAAGATCTCTTTTCTGGTTGAACATGCACACGCTTCCCTTCCATAGTTTCCAACTGAGCTGTTAATGACTCAGTGGTAGTTATTAACTTTTGAGAAACATCCGGTTGAGCTTGGACCTAAACAAGTGCACTGACTGTAGCTTGGATAGGTATGACAGCTGGTACTGCAACTGATGGAAACACTGTCAATTGTTGTTGCACTTGACCTGTAGGATTAGACCTATGAGGGTGTACTGATAGAGGAGGATATTTTTTATCCACCTCAGTAGCTGCAACAAACTCCCTTGACTGGCTGGCTCCAGCACTTTTAGGAGTAAGACTACCCTAAAGTAGTTCTGTGTTCAACCTCTTTAATTCTTTCACTTCTTCCTCCTGTTGCGCAAATCTTTTCTCTAGTGAGAGCGATTGGCCTTCTCCAAAAGAAGGATATGTAACCTGATTCTTCCATTTTCCCTTGTTTGATCCCTTTCGGATAGGGGGAAGTAGATTATTTGAAGGAACACCCAGATTTTGGGTAAACCTTTGATTTCGTGTATGCACACCTTCTTCATTTGTGTCTGTGCCTACAAATTCCTGAACAGGAACCTCTTCATCTGATCCCTCTGAGTGAGCCTCATCTGGTGGATCAGCAACAACTACATTGATGAAATTGATTGATGCATAATGCATCACATACCTTCTATCAACATTTCTGTGATATTGTCTCCTTCCATGTCTTTGATGAGATGTTGACTTTTGTTGATTCGATCCCTAAGGACCCTCTTGAGAAACCATAATTTGGAGAGAATCTCCTAATAATTTGGCTCTTCGTTCCTCTTGTGGCTTTTCCCCAATCGATAAAAGACCGACTTTCCTTGAGGAGGGGGTTGATGATTTGAAAAAGTCCCCAGTCCGGTGGACTGGGGCTGTTCCTGTTGTCTTTTCTCAACTCCTCGAATCATATTTGTTGATTCTGAGGGTTGGTTTAAGAGAGTCCCTAGTCTGGTGAGCTAGGGTGGCTCTTGACATGCTATGTTTGAGACTTTCTTAAATCTCTCCTGATCTTGAGGACCGTGGTCCGAAAATTAGCTGGATGCATCAATCGACATCCAATTTTATCACCTGGTTCAAAAGACAGTTGGATGATTTCTGACACTTCTATCACTTGGTGATGTGCTTTCTCTAAACAAGAGGCCTGTTCAATATTCTCGTTTTCTTGATGCAGGAGTAATTCAACAACTTTTTCTCTGTATTCTTGGTTTTGATAGGAACTAGTTGAATCCTGTTCTTGGGAAAGCTTTTGATTACAAACAAAGCTAGGTATCTGTGGCCAGCCATGCGCTATAACATTTCATGAGACCATTTTCAGCGGGCTTTGCTGACTGGAGAGTACCGTGAAATGCAGTGCTCCATGAACACCCCATCCTCTGACATGAATACCAGATGGGGCATTGTCAATTAACTGGCGCAACTTTCTTATTGCACCAAGGCATGAACACTGAAAGGATATCTGCTGCTTTTCAGCCTTTGAATATCAAGAGACTGACAGAGATTCCAAGTCAATTTGGCATTGTAATCCTTCTATAATCTTAACATTATTTTCAAATTCATCATATGATAATACTTTCTTTTTCAAATGAAAAAGAGTTTTCCATATGTTGAGATGAATATCTTGAATTCCATCTTCCGTCAACATTTCTGGAATGTCATACTGAGAGTCAGCCAGAGGCCAAAACATGACTAAAACTTCACCTTTCGCCAGTTGTTTTTCATGTTCATAATTTCCTCTTTATCAGTTGATGAAGATTCTTCTACCTGTTTTGACCAGAGTTGGTGCTTCCTTGTTGCTTCATTGGATTCAATAGGATTGGTAGAGAAATCGCGGATTAAACTAGAAGATACATGACTTTGGGGTGGTTCGGAGAATTACCTACACCCTGGGCTATCTTATGATTGAGAAAGTATTTCACCTTCCAGTGATGAAACATCAGACATGACTAGTTTCTCATTTCCAAGTGCCTCAAGATAAGAGGGCTTTCTCAGCACTACATTTTCCACTGGAGAATTTTTTGGGCAATGCACATCACTATTGCGGAGAGGACTTTCGCAGCGAAATTCATCATCATGGAGAGGACCAGCATGGTGGGTTACAAAAAAAGATGAGATCTCTTGCTCCTTGGTCTTCTGGACACACAGAGGGTTCTTGTGGCTCGCATCTGAAGATGAAACTTCAAGATCGACCGAATTTTCATGAAGAAAGCCTTCATGAGGAAGTTTCTATTGAAGACCTTTAGAACTAATGAGGGAGTAGAATCTTGAATTCCAATAGATAACTGTATGAGGACTTCAAGAACTCCAGCATCGAGCAAGGCCTTGTTACATATTATCTCTTCATCTCTTGACTGTGTTGGGAGGGTCTTTTTCTTAGACGCCTTCTTACTCGCCTTGGAAACCACTTGTTGATGAAAGTGGCGGCTCTGAGTAGGTGTATGTTCCTGATCAGAAGAGATGGCTAGGTTAGGCTAACAATCTCAACTCAAATCAGGTGTATGTGCCTGACTTGGTTGTCCGTATGATATGGGGGAGTATGCCCCCCAAACCTCTTGGACTGGAATAGATGTGTGTGTCTGTTCTAGAGTGAACTGTTGATGTGTCACTCCACTGGTAGGGATAGATTTATGTGTCTTTCCCTGAGATTCCGCTGAAGCTGTTATAATATCCTGACAGGCATCCAGGATATGAGCAGGAATTTTATTCTGCTCTTTCACAATTGATAGAATATGATTGGTGACTTTAGCTGCCAGAACGGGGATATACGTCCATTCCGTTCTTGGAGTAGGTGTATGTGCCTGCTCCTGTCCCCCTTTTCCTATCATTGAATCCTGATAGTACTCAAGTTTAGAGGCAGAGAGTTGAGTCTTCCTCATGTTTTTCACCGGAGCTTTCTGACTGACTTCTCCGAATGCTACCAAGAGAGACTGTTGGTAGGCTTGATCAATACTAGCAGGTGTATGTGCCTGCTGATTTCACTTCGCCAAATTTGGTTGACGAGATCCATCATATGTAGTCAAACGAGATTGTTGACTAGCTGGTGATGTATAAACAGGTGTATGTTCCTGCCTATAGTACTCCATAGGAATTTCCTAGCAGGATTGGTGTGATGCTACCAGACGAGTCTACTGGACAATAGAATTAAAACGGGCAGGTGTGTGTGCCTACTCGTTGCTTGTCACCAAGTTTGGTTGGTGGACTTATCCAGATATGGTAGAGATGAGAACCTGCTCACTGTTAACCGGACTTCGCCTCTAGCGATTCGTCTTGCCTGATCGGGTTTGAGGAACCTGATCTGAATGCCTGGAGTCGGTACCCTCATCATGTCGAGGGCGCACTGCCGCACGAGTCTGGCGGCGATTGTTGGTGGGAGCCCTCAGGAAGGACCCATGTCTGCTTGAATTAAGGCCCTAAGGGGCCTTCTCATTCACCTCCCCAGAATAAGGGAGCCAAAGGTGATTGTGTTCCGGGGATAAAAACCCTAAACGGTTGGAGACGATGGTTAGCACCGCCTGCTTCTTGATCACTGGTCATCGCTGTCCGGACGACCAGGGTGAGTTATTCACTTGGAGGTCTTGTCGGGCAGCCTCCAGAGTTGGAATGGTACCGTGTTGACGGTACTCCTTAACCAGTGCATTTGATACCCACCGTTGAAGATACTGAGTAGGTGATATCGTCCTCAGAGCAGACGACGATCCAGCAGGAGTAGCAGCCATGGAATTCGCAGCAACGGTATTCACAGGTGTGAACTTGAGAGCAGCCACTTCTTAGAATGCAGAAGATCTTGGAAAAGAGTGCCTGTTTGATATAACAGACGTAATCAAGATAAATTCCGCCACTACATCTTTTGGATGAGCACATATTTCAATGATTGTTTTTGTTGGCCCTCTCATTGAGTTTTAAATAGGGGCCTAACAAATAAGCAAAACATCATTTTGACTTGGTTAAGGATTCACGTCGGGTTCACCATTTTTTGTTTCCATCTGGAATTGGGGATGACCTCATTGATTTAAGGTTCAAACATTCCAAGCGGTTTCTAATGGGGTTTGTTCGTAGGACCGGAAACATCCAATGATTCCATATCCATTTGAACCTACTTTCCAAAGGTAGGCTCTCATTAGTTGTGGACTGATGAGGCTTAGGAATTTGCATTGGTCGATAGGATTGGAGGTCAGACTCATCACACCTTTTTGAGGGGAATTATTTTCTACTCCGGGACTCTCTTTATAGATTTAAGTTATGTTCATGAATCCTTATTACATTACCAAGTATAAAATGATCTTTCCTTTAGATCTGAAAATCAATGAATGATATGTAGGAAATTTACAGAATCTTTTATATGTATTCGAGGTTCTTCATTGATAGGGAATCATCAGTATTTGTTAGAGATTCTTAGTCAATGGTATCCTTTGATACATAAAATTCTCTTGGTCATTATGATGACCATACTTGTTTTAAAGCCACTCAGTGGGGCACTTGAAGTTTATTTTCATTCAGAAGGACATTGATTATTTCAGAGTTGGGATCATACCTGCAGATGGGCTACCTCTGTATCCTTTGTTTTGGAAAAGGAATCAGAACCCACGTAGTTCGAGTAAGGGAATATGATGTTTATGATTGATGGCTCAAAGAAAGATGTAATAATTACTTTTACACTCTAATCTCACGTGAGTCATGCTCGGTGTGAGAAACAAGAGATATTGGTAAAACCAGATAGTTGTTCCATGAAAGATGCAATCATAAGAAATGATATGGGGCTTATGTATGTATGACTGCACAAATAGATGAAGATTAGGATTTACTTCAGGGAAGAAATCCAAGAACAGGGTCCATAAAGGTATATGTACTTTATGGAGATTTGGATACTCTATTTTGGGGCTTACTCCTGAAAAGGAGGCCCAAATTAGAGGGGGAATTATGATTGGGTTTTACTCCAGAGAAGGAGATCTAGATCAAAATTAAATTAGGACTGGTTAAGAGAAAATTAAGGTAATTGGGGATTACTCCTAAAGAGGATGCCCATATTTGAGACTGGGGATTACTCCTAAAAAGGAGGCCCGGGTTAATGAGGACATGGGGCTTACTCCTAAGGAGGATGCCCAAATTTGGGAATTTTAATATTGGGGCTTACTCCTAAAAAGGATTCCTAGATTAGGGGACTTGGGGGTTACTCCTATGGAGGATGCCCAGAATTGAGAATTAAGATTGGGGCTTATTCCTGAAAAGGAGGCCCAGTTTACGGGGTTCTCTCATCTTAAAGGATGAGGTTGAATGAATTAAATCTCAATCTTTAGTGACATAATTATGTGTAAATCCCTAGGTTTTGAGAAATTCTCCACGGAGTTCTTTTCAGATAAGGAATTCAAATCAAGATATCATGCCATAAATGGATTTGAAGAGTGTCTTGAAGACTGAATATTGAATAAGAGAGGTGGAACGATATAAGAGGGGTTAAATGAGCAAGAAAGGCACCCAAAAAGGCAAGTCCACACAAGTCCTGGTAGGCGCGCAGGTACTGCATGGGCGCGCAAGTCCTGACCGCACAGGTACACCTGCGCGGCACATGGGTACTTGCATGGATGTCATTCCTTGGGGTAATACTTGTGCGAGACTTGGATCAAACCCTTGGTATTATCCCTAGAGGCTTTCCAGAAGAGGTCGCGCAAGTTCTGGTGAAGAAGTAGGGAGACGCGCAAGTGTGTCCATTTCCCTTAAGGGTAAAAACACCTTAGGTGCGCAAGTGTTAGTGAATTCTAACACTTAGACCTTACTCCTCTTGTTTAGAACTTCCATTCTAGGTAAAGAATTACCTTAGAAGTGTTCATAAGAGCTGAAGAAGAGACTTGGGCGTTCAGAGCTCTATATGTGAATTTTGGAAAAAATCCTCTTCGAAATGGGGGGGCCACAGGGTCTATTTATAGGCTAGAGAAGACCCCGGGCGGTTATCATTTAGGGCTTGCAAGTCAATTGTGCGACCATTAGGCAGCACACAAGTATACTTGTGCAACAGTGAGGTAACTTGCACGACCCTTGTGCATTTGAAGCCTTGTTCATGCCTTTGTCAATTTTTGATGTTTTCTTCAAAGGATGAATCAATTTGGACTTAAGGTATTTCCCTTTCCATTCTTTTAGACAATGGTATTAAAAGGAGAGTCAACACCTATCCTATTTTTGAAGAAGGTGGATGGTACCTTCAGACTTTGTCTGGATTATTGGAAGCTAAACCAGTTGATGGTCCAAAACTGATATCCCTTGCTAAGGATTGATGATCTCGTTGATCCACTTCTAGGAGCCCGTGTGTTCTCTAAGATTTACTTAAGATTCAGTTATCATTAGTTGTGCATTAGGCCATTAGATATACCTCTTACAACCTTTCAGATAAGGTATGGTATATATGAGTATGTGGTTATTCCATTCGGACTCACAAATGTGCCTGCAGTTTTCATGACCCTAATGAACCGAGTATTCCATCCATACTTGGATTATTTCATGGTAGTATTTGTGGAAAATATCTTGGTGTACTCTCACACTCGACACGACTATGACACACATATTGAGATCATTTTTAGTACACTTAGAGGGAATCCGTTGTATGCTAAGATCTCAAAATTCCACTTTTGGACGGACCATATTCACTTGTTGGGTTATGTTATCTCAGAGATAGGACTATCAGTAGACCCAAAGAAAGTGATAGAATTAGTTTTATAGGATAATCTGAAGAACATCTTTGAGGTAAGAAGTTTTCTAGGGCTATCTAGATACTACAGAAATTCAATAAAGGAGTTCTCATGCTTAGTAGTGCCTTTGATGGACCTAACTGAGAAGGGTGAGATGTACTTATAGTCATATTCTTGTGAGTTAGCATATAAGGAGATGATAGGGAGGTTGAATTCTACACCAATACTTGTATTTCCAGATATGGGAAAGAGTTATACTATTTATTGTGATGCATCATGTATTAGGTTGTGATTTGTGCTTATGTTGGGGGAAGGCGTCATTACGTACGAGTCTCGATAGTTAACGCCACATGATAGGAATTATCCGATGCACGAACTTTAGTTGGATGTAGTTGTTCATGCTTTATGCTGCTGGAGACATTATCTATTGGGATAAAATTTTGGGGTTTTCAACAACCACAAAATTTTCAATTATATCTTTACTCAGTGCAATTTGAATCTGAGACAGCAAAGGTGGGTTGAGTACCTTCAGTTCTTTAATTTTGAGCTTGCCTATATGCCTAGAAATGGAAATGTAGTAGTTGATGAATTGAGTAGAAGAACTCAGATACATGATTTTCAAGAGGCCAATAGTGAGTGACAACTTATGGATCTATTATCTGAGATGCATTTGGAGGTGCACGACAAACAGGGGAATATAATTCTTTCTTTTGTGCCTGTTACCTCTACTCTACTTGACCAACTGTGAATGAGGCAGCTATCAGATGATGAAGGCCTTGTTCTATGAGAGAGTGTTTCAAGAGAGGACCCTATTTCTAGATGGATAGTAGGTGAGGATGAGATCTTGTGTTTCCATGGGCGCATATGGGTTACAACAGACATACATGAGCAGTTGATGTGGGATTTTCATTCCTCTGTTTGGGAAGTTCATCCTGGCCTCAACACGATTTATCAATATCTGCACGGTCAGTATAGGTGGCCTGGTATGAAGAGAGATGTTGCTAGTTTTTTTGATTAGGTGTTAAACCTATTAGCAGGTGAAGGAAGAGCATCAACGACCAACATGGATTTTGCAGCAGTTACCCATTCCTTAGTGGAAGTGGAATGATGTCGTGATGGACTTCGTGATAGGTTTCCCGAGGTCTCCTCGATGGGGTTATGTAGTTTGGGTTGTCATTGACAGACTCAAGATGGTTTCTCAATTATTTATGATCAAAGAGAAAATTAGTGTTCATGAGCTGGGAAGGATGTAAATCCAAGATATTATACGTCTACATGGGGTTCCACACTCCATTGTTTTAGACTGGGACACACGTTTTACATCTTGGGTCTGGTAGGGACTACATTGGGATTTGGGTACACAGGTACTTATGAGTACAACTTACCATCCCTAGACAGATGACCAATCCGAGCATACTATTTAGGTGCTAAAGGACATGCTTCGAGTATGCATCCAAAATTTTGGAGGTTCTTGGGAGAATCACTTACTGCTTATAGAGTTTACCTATAATAATACTTTTTAAGAAACTATTTAGATGTCACCTTTTGAGACTTCGTACGGTAGGCCATGCTGATCACCCCTACTTTGGTTGGAGGTAGGAGAGGTAGCTATGCTGGGACCTTGTCTTGTCTATGATACCACATAACAGATAGAGTTGATCCGGAAGAGGATAGCTACTACAGAGTCACAATTAAAGTCTTATGCTGGTCGATGGAGATAACAACTAGAGTTCGAGGTTAGAGATCAGGTTTTCCTACATGTTACACTGGGGTTGGGACATATGAGGATTAAGAGACAGGGTAATCTTTTGTGGAGATATGTTGGACCGTTTTAAGTTTTGGAGAGAGTCAGGCTGGTTTCCCATCAGTTTCAATTACCTTAGAGGTATCGGGCTATGCACGACGTATTCCATGTTTCTCATCTACGACGTTACTTCTTAGAACCATCTCATTTTTTTCAACCTAAGGAGGTTGAGTTACAGGTGGACACAACATTTGAGAAGCATCCTATCCAGATTACTGATTGCAGTGCAAAGATTCTCTGTGGCCAGTCTATTTCTATGGTATAAGTGTTATGGCAGCACGGGCAAGTACAGGATGTGGCTTGGGAGAGGGAGGCTGATGTACGATCGCAGTGGTCGGAGCATTTTGAGTACACTTATTCTACGGCACATTAATAGGGAAATTTGGGGAAAATTTTCTTTAAGGGGGGAAGTTTGTAAGAACCTAGACCTTCTTTTCAGGTATGGATTTTTCTTTTTGGTATTTTTGAGAAAAAGAGGAGAATATAAAAATTTAAGGAGTACCCGCCGTTTACTTTGGAGTACACGTCATGTACCCAATTTATGCGGGTTACCATGTAATGGTCATGTAACGGCCGAATACATAGTTGTGTGGGGTGTCCTGAAGACTGTCTAAAGGGGGGAAAGTTAAGGCAAGTACATGCCGTGTACTTTTAAAGAACATGCCGTGTAATTTTCTTTTTAATTGTAATATCAGACTGGGGTCACATCTCGTTCAGAGATACCCCTTCTTCTAATGATGTCTCATCAAGGAGAAACCATGGAGCACGATTCTTCCAAGATCCCCCAATCATCTATCTATTCTCTGATTCAACAACCGTCAATTGTGTTGGAATTTTCATAGTGAGCTCTTCCTTCTTCTAGAGCCTCGCTTCCTTATTTCAATCCATTCGTGAGATGTCCTTGGTTGAGCATTTTAATGTTTTTTAGATCTACCATATTCTTGGTTGATTCAAGGGATGATGCCATAGTATATAGATCGTACAATGTCTGGGTAGGTGGTTTGCGACTTTCCGTAGTTATTATTTTAATTTTATGTGCAAAAGTTCCCAATACCCAAGAACGGGGTATTTCATGTTTAGGGATTTAGCCCTGTTAATGCCTTCTTTGCCTTATTTTCCTGAGTAGAGGTTGTTTTATTGTGAAATGGGTTATTTTCCATGACATGTATGTGTTTCCCATGTTTGTTTTGATATTGACTGTTTGGTCTAGCTTTTCCGGTTTGACCTTTTGTTTTCTATGCGTAGTGTAGTTAAGACAGAGTAATATTATTTGATGATGTTATATAATTGTATCTATTTAGCCAATTAGTTCTTAAAAGCTATTAGCCAAGTAGTTATTAAGGTATTCTTGGGATGTCGAACATCATTTTCAATGATTGACTTACACAAGGTTATGGGAACCTGGTGTAGTAGACCATAGGTGGAATGGATGTCGAGAGCTTCTACCGAGTGTCTGTTTACTTTTACGTTATGAGACCCTATGAGGTATGAACTTTGTACTCCCTCAGAGGGTCTGTAGATCCATGTTGTTAGAACATAGGGGGAATTGGACATTGAGTGCTTCCGCAGAGTGTCAATAGTTACCGATATGATACCACATGTAGAATTGACAGTGAGTGGTTCCTCAGAGAGTCTTTGCTAGAGGTAAACCAGAGGGGTTAGTATGTGAGTACATCCCATAGGGTTTCTTGTGTTTGATTGGTTGAACCAAAGGTTTTAGGCTATGAGTACTTACCAGAGGGTTACTTATTTTTGATTAGCTTCTTGCTTGATATATGAAAATTAATGCAATTGAAACTACAGGATTGTTTACTTTTGTGTACTTCCTTTTTTACTACTTCATTTTTCTCATTGCCTACCATATATATTCACTGACTATTAGGAACAGATCATTGGGTGTTTTCCTACTTGGATTCGTCTCACATCATGTTTGGGTCATTATTTTGGGCCCAAAAAGATTATATTTCTACAGGTATAGATAAGGGAAATCTCCCTTCTACATCATGTACTTGACTACTGTGGAGATGGAGAGCATGGGACCAAGATGAGGCTTGAAATGCTGCTAGAGTTTAGTTTTTTTATTTGTACTTTGGTTTAGTACTGTATTCCATCATTTAGACTTTTTTTACTACTTTCTTAAACATATGTATCATGCATCATTTAAATATATGTGCTCCAGTTGTTTATTACTTTCATTCTTCCACTGTTTACTTATTGAATGTTATCACTGCTTCCACTATTTTTATCTATTTATTTCCACTACATCACTCTACAAATGAGGGAATAGTTTCCCCACTATCACACCCTAGGCCCTTCCTGCTAGTCAACAGCCTCTGGAATTTGAGGAAATTCACTTGAGGCCATTTGACCAACCGTGTATGAGGCACCTCTTGGTAGCACCTGGAACTGGGACGTTACTAATTTCACTTTCATATTATTTATCTGAAATAAAAGAAATGATAGTTGTATAAAAAATCTATATTTTTCAATATTAACTGAAAAATAAATTTTTTTAGGGAAATAAAAAAAAATCACCATAATCTAAGGTTAAAATTATGTTCTATCAAATTAAATCCATTTTTATAAAATTGAATTTCTACCAGTGGAAGAATTCATTTATAATGAACCTATAAAAAAATAATTTTTATTAAAGAAACCATATTTTTGAAGCATTAAAATGGATTTAAAAAAAATTAGTACTTATTTCCTAAGAGTTAATAAATAAATTTAAAATTAATAAAATCTGTATACATACTTTTTATAATGTTCTTAATCTTATTTATATCCACTATTCTAATAACTATGTGGTAATATTTCAATAGTTCATCTCAGTTCATTCAATCCCAGTGTTTTGTGTAAATAAAGATATCAATGAAGTTAAATTTATTTAAAGAGAAATATTTAATAAGATATTAGGGTTTTATGAAAAGAAAAATAATAATGAAAGAATTAATTTGGTTTAGAAAAATTCCTACACCATTTGGGGAATACTGTAAACTCTTTTATAAAGGAAAAAAAGATGATTACAATGTTAATCAATAAATCATACATGATTCCATCCTACTTGTTTATATTAGAGATAGATAGGTGATACTAGTTCTACTACATTATATAATTTTTTAGTAATCATCCACTATGAATTAATCACTAACTGAGTGCCACCACCACAATTGACTCCTTTGGAAAACAATGTGGCATGACCCCCTCCCCCCAAGGTGTACCCCTCCTAGGACGACAATGTGAGAAGTGAGATAATGTCCCCCGAGTCCCACCTTCAGTAGGCCCCGGGTTGGAGACTAGTACCGAGGGTATAGTAAAACACAAATGGGAGGCATTACCCTCTAAGAGAACACATGCAGAAGATAGAGATAAGATAGAAACCAATAAACTCCCACTCAAAACTAGAAATATAAAAGAAACCCAACTGCACAAATGGAATGTCATGCAAAAGTACTACAATAAAAAGGGGAAAAACTGCAAGTACCCAAAAGTAAGTAAAAACAACAGCAACCACAAGCCCGAACAACTCCTGTAACCACAAACTAGTAGAAACTAGCTTGATCCCCAACCGGCTCCAAGTGACCTGAAAAACAGTTTATATATACATAGGGTGAGTTTAACAGTATACTCAGTAGGATCCTCACCGAAGCCACTCGTGTAAAAGTAAATAAAGAAAGATAAATCATAGTGAACAACAAGTGAAACTAACTCGTCACATAAATAGTTATACTATGTTCCCAACCTCACCATGGCTACTCTCACCAAGTAACACTTAAAAGAATATATCATATAATAAATAATATCAAGGGTACCCCGCTATTACCTCCCCACTGGTTTGCCGCTCACCCCAACGTCGCACGTCCTATGCATCTCTCTCCAAAAAGGCTTTCCCATAGACACGTGGGCGAAACACCACCATATGCACCTCGTTCACCACAAAGGCTTTCCCACAGACACCTGGGAGAAGCACCACACCATACTCACAACTAAAAGTAACCAGGTAGTTTCTAGGAGCCACCACATCTTGCATAACATGTATCATACGTCGGGTATTATACCTCAATCCATTACAGCCCATACACTGAGTAAGTATCCTCAAACCATCATAACCTATAGACATTACACCTATAGTAGTCTATAAGATACTATATCTAGAATATATGTGTGTGAATAAACACAATCCATTACATCCCTCTACACACATATATGGGGAAAACTAACCGTTGTGCCTAACGACACAAGTATCTACCAAGAGAAGAGAGTGGGGCCAAAGGGGGCAGTCATCCATTCATCCTCCCCTCGGAATGTTGTGGAATACACCCCCTAAAGCTCAGAATCCTTGGGGTGTCAGTTTCCCTTACTGATAGGGTGGAGTAGCGTATAAAAACACAAAAAGTACAGAATATACTATAACTCTGAACTATACTATGGGAATAACCTAGTCTTAGACGCAACTACAGCTAACGTCTCTCGGACTCCGGGATGCCACTACCAAGACTAGGTATCCTATAAGTACACAACCATTTAAATAACTTTATTAGATTACTTCATTCTCCTTTTATCAGTTCCACATTACGTTAATTAATTCTTTAAACATTAATTAACCATGAACAAGTCCACATTAAAGTTCCATTAGCATCACACCCAAAGTCCACTGCCCCTTTAAAATTAAAGCCTCATCATTATGTTCTGGCGAACTCCAACCCCATGGGTTAACACCATTTATTTAAACATTCATTACAGAATTACATTCCCATATTCCTAGGAATTCTAGAAAAGCACACTATGCTACTAACACAAGGGGGCTCAACAAGGTGAGTAGATGTATTAACCGTCGAGTCTTTGACGCCTATAACAAGAGTGTAGACCCATCCTCCCTGGAGAAGCTAGACCCAGAAAGCATGTGGCATACCCTGTGAATCTTATCCTCTTTGAGAAGAAGGGTAAGTAAGACCAACTACCTTGAGCAGTGGGGAAAAGTAAAGTAGATAAACAACCGAAGAAAGAGTAAGCAACAAAAAATCACATCCATCCCATTCCATCAACCCCGATGTCCTCCCCGACACCCACATGCATAAACAGATGCATCTCGCCACTCTAGGAATCATCCGCTGCCGCAACCAAAAGGCCTCTATGCCCCCCACATATCACAACATCCATGCAAGATAACATCACATAACAAGAAGCAGGAAAGCAAACATCACATCAATTGGGATCTTGGCCCTTTAACAAACAAGAGGGTAACTCACAACCTTTAAAAGAATTATCAAAAAATCAAATATTTAAACCGTATTGAATTAACAGGTTTACAAATCATTTGTTCCAACATTGGGAAACCTAACCCGTAATCTATCACAAAAGATTAAACATGATTACTACGCCAATTTGATTAACCTCAAATTACAACAAGAATGAGATTCATTTTCATGCCTCTTCATCATTAGCCAAACAAATATCAATTAATCCCGGGTTACGTTCTTTACCGATTTCCATCAAGAACAACATCTAAGCAAAGAAAGCATAGATACCACACTATCTAGAAAAACAAGAGGCAATAACATATGATCGATAACACTTTCTTTATCCGGTTAAAATATTTATTATATCAATTCCAATATCATACAGTGGGATTAAACATGCTAACTGTATAGTTGCATGTAAAAGAAATAGAAGCAACGAATCCCCTACCTCAAGGTTTTTTGACAGAAACTTCAACAGACGAAGAACGCACAAGAAATCCAGGTTGATTCTCCAGAATCCACCTTAGATCTCTTCTATTAGCAAGATCAAGACCAAAATCATCATATTTGGTACCCACAAACTTAGATCTACCCATAACGGGCGTTGATCTAAGAAACCGAGAGAAGAGGAGTAGATCTAAGTAGATATAAGAACCAAACATGAACGATCACATAACTCAAGAAACCGACTTCGATTCGCCAAGAGAAGCCTTCAGATCACCTTCAAGACACTTGGGAGAGGTTCTCCTACCTTCAAGTAAGGGTAATCCCAAGTTATGGCTGCTTATGTTCTTAAACGAGCTAGTTAGAGGTGAAACGATTGAGATCCACAATTTTAGGATCTAATTTATATGCCCACACAGTTTGCTCACACGGTTAGACAAACTGTGCGCTAAGCACGTGGTCACTACTGCCTCATCAAACACTCATCGCACGATTAGGCCGCATGGTTAGACAAACTTTGCACTAACTATGAGCTAACTGTGCGTTAGCCACTGCTTCCAAGACCAACCTCACACGGTTTGGCCACACGGTTTAGACAAACTGTGAGCCGCCCATGTGAAAGCTATTTACCTTTAGTCTTCCTTAAATGTCCACCCAAACACACCCCAAAGTCACCTTGACCTCTCAGAACACCTCTAATACTGCATTTTTACAAAGTAATGGATTGGAGAGGTTCGGGCCATTACATCAGATACCTCTCAAAACATTCTCATCCTCGAGAATCCAAAACCCACCTAAAGTGAAAACGAAATAGGGTCTGAACAACCACCCCCTGAGATACCTCTCAAAAGGGAGAAAGCCATAAGAGAAACAAAGGATCCATCTCATAAACATGAATGTTTCATAACCACAAAAGCTACATCGATACATGAAAATATTTAAGCATCGAACAACTCTAGCTACTGAGCACATATATGTGACTCACGTTCCCATGTACTCTCCTCCAAGCCACTGTGTCACCACAAAACACGAACTAAGAGGATAGAACATCTATGAAACACCTTATCCTTGTGGTCTTAGATCTCCAATGGTCACTCCTCAAAGGTTTCATCATCGTCAACATCGATCTCTCCATAATCAATGATGTGAGAGTCATCATGAAGATAACGACGTAGCTGTGATACATGGAAAACATCATGTATCTGACTCATCTGTGGGGGAAGTGATACTTGATACGCCACAACCCCAACATGAGCTAACACCTCGAAAGGCCCAACAAACCAGGGAGAAAGCTTACTTCCACGACCAAACCTTCGCTACCCACGACGGGGAGTCACCTTTAGAAACACATGAACCCAAAAATTAAACTATAAGGGTATACTTCTTTGATCGGTATATGATTTCTGATGATCTTGTGCTGTCTTCATCCTCTCACAAATCACCTGAACCATCTCTGTTGTATTCTTCACTAGTTCCGGTCTGAGAATTACTGACTCTCCGACCCCAATCCAGCACAACAGAGAACGACAAGGCCAGCCATAAAAGGCTTCAAACGGCTCCATACCGATGGTGGGTGAAAACTATTATTGTAAGAGAACTCCACCAAGGGTAAGTGTCTCATCCATGATCCTCCAAAATCAAGAACACAAGAGCGTAACATGTCTTCAAGAGTTAAGATAGTTCGCTCTGTCTGACCATCTGTTTGAGGATGAAAGGCAGTGCTAAGTCATAGTTAAGAACCGAAATCATGTTGGAGACCTCTCCACACTCTGGAGGTAAAACGAGGATCTCAATCAGAAATGATCATCCTATGGACTGCATGAAGTCTCACCATCTCCTCTAGATATTTCCTCGACAAAACTTCCACGGAGCTTGACTCCTTGACTGATATAAAGTGGGACGATTTTGTTAAACGATCCACTACCACCCAAATAGCATCATGTCCTCCTGGAGCTCGAGGTAAACCAGTAATGAAGCACATTGAGATATCCTCCCACTTCCACTGAGGAATCTCTAATGGCTGGAGAAGACCACCAGGAACACGGTTTTCGGCCTTCACCTTCTGGCAGACTAAACATCGATACAAAAACTCCGCAACCACAAGCTTCAGCACAGGCCACGAAAACTTGCTCCTCAAGGATCGATACATCTTTGTCAAGACAGGATTTACTGCTAAAGGTGAACTATGGAACTCTCTAAGAACCATCTCATGCATTGAAAATGGAACAAAAATCCTTCCATGAGACAACACTCTGTGTTGTTCATCCTCAGAACAACCATCCGGGGCCTCACCACGAACAACTCGGTCTCTCCAGAACTCCAACTCTAGATCTCCCAAATGGGACTCTTCAAAATTCTGCATCAGAGATGACTGTACAGTCATCTGATAAAGACAGCCTCTGCCCCCAACTTCTCACATATTAAGATGTAATGCTGATAGTTCTTCCATTACCCTCTAGAAATCATTGGATTCACGCACAGCATCACTACGTGACTTTTGACTCAGTGCATCTGCTAAAACATTCCCCTTTCCAGGTGTATATGATATTTCGAAGTCATATTCCTGTAAGAACTCTATCCACCGATGCTGTTGTATGTTCAGGTCATGCTGGGAGAAAACATACCTCAAACTCTTATGATTTGTGAAAACCACAAAGAACTCACCAATGAGGTAATGTCTCCACAACTTCAGAGAAAAACCATGGATGAAAACTCAAGATCATGGGTGGAATAGTTGCGTTCATGGGGAAGTGACTTCCTAGACCCATAAGAAACAACCGAACTCTGCTGCATGAGAACAAAACCTAACCCTAGTTGTGAAGTAGTGTAGAAAACATCAAACTGAACTCCTTCAACTGGAAGACAAAGGACTGGAGCACTTACTAATTTCTCATTTAGATACTTGAAATTTGCCTGAAACTGATCAGTCCATATGAATTCATGATCCTTCCTGGTCAAAGTTGTCAGAGGAGTTGCAACTCATGAGAAATTGGCTACGAACCTCCTGTAGTAGCCTGCGAGACCAAGGAATCTTCACACCTCTAACACTGTCTTGGGGGATTTACAAGACACAAATGCTTCTATCTTCGAGGGATCCACAAAAACTCCCTATTGGGACACAACATTCCCCATGAAATGGACTTCTCGAGTCTAAAAATTACACTTCGACAACATCCCAAATAGATGATGTTGACGAAGGACTCCCAAGATGGTTCGTAGATGCTCTACATACTCCTCTTCAGATGTGGAGTACACAAGGATTTCGTCGATGAAAACTACCTTGAACTTGTCTAGGAACTCATGGAACACAACATTCATAAATCCCATGAATACAGCTGGAGAAATTGTCATGCCAAACAGCATTAAAATGAACTCATAATGCCCTTGACGACAGACGAAAGCAGTCTTTGGGATATCCTCATCCTTTACATGCATCGGATGATATCCTGAGCACAAGTCAATCTTCCAGAACCAACTTTCACCCTTCAGTTGATCAAATAAGTCATCAATATGTGGAAGAGGATAGAGATTCTTTATTGACACTTTGTTTAAGCGACGATAATCGACACACAACCACAAAATTCCATCAAACTTCTTCATGAACAAAACTGGTGCACCTCAAAGTGACACACTTGGACGAACAAAACTGGACTTCAACAGACCATCAAGATGTATATGTTTCTCTCGCAACTCAGAAGGGGACATCCTATATGGAGACATAGAGATAGGAGAAACTCCATGCTGTAGCCCGATCCCAAACTCGATCTCTCATTGAGGGGGAAATACTACAACCTCTTCTGGAAAGACATCAGGGTACTTCTCTACGACCCTAGGAAACACCAACTGCTGAACCTTTGAAGAACTCATCATTATCTAAGTTGATGTGGGCTTTAAAACACAAGTTTTGCCACATCTTCTTACTTAATTTTTAATTATTTAATTAATTATTTAATCACTTTATGTTAAATATTTGTACTTTTGTATTTTTATAATTAAATTTGTCAAACTATCACTTTTTATAACATTTTATGTAATTTTGGCCCTTAAAATAATTGATTTATTCTTTATGTGTTTCTAATATAACTAATTTTCATTTTTTTTAATTAAATCCTTATTTGTTTATTTTATTTAACTTATTATTATTATTAATCATTGAGTTTTCTAATTAATTTAATTTTAATTTTTAATGTTATATAAAACTTAGCTCGGCATGCCAGACTACCGGTAGCTTAGCTACCGATAGCAGGTTACTGATACACTCTATCAGTGACTCTGCCTCCATCGGTGACCTTGCCAATATCGGTGACCCTCGTCACTGATACTCTTTCTTACTGGTAGCTCTTTTCTAAATATAACGGTAGCTTTGTTTTGTGTTTTACCGGTAGATTTTAATTTAAACTACCGGTAGCTCTTGTTTATCAGTAGCGGTAATCCTTTTAATTTTTTTAAAAAAATGACTAACTAGTTTTAAAAAAAATTTCTTCTTACTTTCTTTTTAATAAGTTATTTCTATTTTAAATAATTATTTAATCGTTGTAATTTTATTTAATTTTATTAGACTTTATTTTATTAATTGATCTGTTAATTAAGTTACATTAGAATAAGTTAGATTTATTATTTTATGTGTTTAATCTTCTTGCTTTTCATTTATGTAAGTTATGTGTGCTTTTATTAATTAAATTGGTTTGCCGTTAGTTTTATTAGTTCAAATAGTTAATTAATTAATTAATTAAGAGTTTTTAAACTTTAATTATTTTATTTTATGTATGCAGATTGAGTATTAATTCAATTTTATTTTTTTAGTCTACCGTTAAGGTAGACAAGCCCTAATCGTGACTTATATAGGTCACTGTTGTTTTTCAATATCACTTGCGACAACTTTGTAATTTGTATGTTATTTTTAATTTTAATTTATTAATAATTTAGTTTAATAGGTAATTAGTTTTTAATTTATGTTTTGTCAGTTAATAAAATTAATGTTTTAAAGGTTAATTAAATTTCTGTTTTAATTAATGGTGTTTAGCATTATTAATTATTTTAAGTATTTTTATTTAGTTCATTAAAGTTTTAATTTTATGTTTAAATTTTGTGTTTTTTTTAAAAAAAATTCACTGATTAGTTTTTTATCGGTGACCATCTCACCGTTTTCAGCTTACCGGTAACCTTCATATGTTTTTCCAATAGTGAGATTTTATTTGAATGGTGTAACGGTGAGTATTCTAATTTCATTATCGGTGATCCGCTGATTTTTCTTGCTACCGGTGAGCTTTTATTTTTATTGTGTAACTGTAGGCTTCTATTTATCCACTAACGGTGACACATTAAATTTTACTATTGGTAGCCTCAGCTATTAGTACCCCTCACCGTTACCCTACGCCACTGATTTTACTCACTGTTTGTTTTTCTTTATTTTTATTCTGTCGGTAGCTGAGCTACCGATACTTCAACATCACCGATAGGCTTTCTCCCATCCTCACCCGTCCATTTCACCCTCACATTCCCTGCTTCATCCTTTGTCATTGATATGACTTTCTTTCCTGCAACCGATACTCATATCGGTCCCAACAGCCACTCTTCACCATCTCAATCCTAATCCAGTTAAAAAATAATTCAGAAACATGATAGAGATTTGATTCAAGAGGAAGTATCGCTACCAATTGCAAGAACTAGAGGCACACGACTCGTGCGTTTTGAAGCTATCCATCGTCGTGATGATTCTATCATTCCCCGCTTTGTCTGAAGCATAGATTCATCACATAACCTAACATACCCACTTCTTACAGAAACATCACGAACTAATTTACCAAAATCAATTAAAGAAAAAAAAAACAACAGAAAAATTGTTCCGCCTTTAAACCCTTTAAGTCATCGGGGCTGGACCGCAGACCAATTCCATTGCTGCTTTGGTGATGGGTTGCAGGTGGATGTCGAATCGCGTTCTCCACCGGTTTGACGCTGTTGTTGGAAGTAGGAGCCGTCGCTGTCGCCGCTCGACCTGCTTTGTGCAAGTTACTAGTAATTGCTGCTTTGAAGTCGAGTCGCTGCGCCATTCTTGGAGAAGAGGAGATCCGAGTTGCGTCGGCGCTGCGTTTCCTCAAGAGGAGGCTGCCATTCAGAGTTTCCATGGAAGAGGACCATGTCGTAGGTTCCTTCTTGCCGCCACCGTGGAGTGCCCTGGAGAAGAAATCAGACCTCCCTTCCTCTAGGGTTCCGTTGAATTGGTGGAGTGGATAACTAATATATATATATATATATATAATAAAAATAATAATAAACAATATAGATAATAATAAAGGATTAATTAAAGTAAAGTTAAAAGACAAAGGAGAAAAAAATAAAAGTTAAGTAAAGTAAACTTTATAAAAGTCAAAAGAATAAAGTAGAATTGTTAAAAAATTATAATTTAAACGATTAGGCCCTTAATGAAAATATAAATTATAAATTAAATTATAAAACCAATTTAATAATAAATATAAATAATAAATTAATTTACTTTTAATAATATAAATATATAATTATAAATAATCATAAATAAACTATAAAATATATTTATTAATTTAAAAATACTTAAAACTTAAGTTATAAATTTAATTACTAAATTAAAATTAACTATTTAATTAATTAACCTAACAATTTAATTTCTTTAATTGTAATAATAAAATTAATGAAACAATCATAAAATATTAAATTATTTATTTATTTATTTATGTTCTTATTATTTAATAACTTAGTTTAAAAATGGATAAAATTAATAACTTAGTAATTATTTTATTAACATAATTAAATCAGTACTTTTTAATAATTTATGTATTACCATATTAATAATAAGTGGATAATTTTATAAATAATATTTTTCAACTAAGATACTTATTAACTTTAGTTAACTCTTTAAAAATTATTATTGTCTTTTAATTTTAACTGCATTATAATGTTTCTGACCTGTGCAGGTTCATACCTAAGTTTAAGACACATCCAGGTTCATCCAACTAACTCATCCGGAGTTAGTTACGAGGGAAAAATTCGTGCGACGTGCCTGTTGCGGGTTAAGCGCATGTGTGCAGTGCGTGGGTGAAGAACTCTGGAAGTCGGTGGAAGATGTGGCGGTGACATGCAATGAATGATAGAGAGTACTTAAGTAGACCAAGAAGCATTTATTGTGGGTGATAAAAAAAATTCATTCATAGAGGCATTCGTACATTTACCTGGGGAGATGATTGAGAGTAGCAGGGACGATGCTAAGCAGTGCAGTCCAGGAACTCAGGAGCAGAGCATTCTTAGGGAGTTTCTTCTCCCCCGCGTTTTAAACTTTTGTACTCTGTTACTGTAATGTTTCTTATTATTGCTGTTATAATGAATATTATAGTTAGCTGAGTCTTCTGGTTCGGAGAGAGTTCTAGCTCTAATGGTTTCTTTTTCATCCTTTTCACTTATCATTTTAATGTGTTTAGAATTGATCAGCGAGATAAACTCTAGTTACATTCATCTATTTTGCACCACGAGACTGGATTTCATGCACCTACTGTCACGACCCGCCCTCAGGACCCGTGCCGTGACTACCCCAAGCCCGCCTTCCATAGGCCAGGGGCTGGCGACTAGCACCAAGGCGTAAATCCCAACAAAAAGGGAAGGCATTGCCTTTGAAAAGTAAACAACCACCACAGAGTAAGCAAGCGGAAAAGTAAATACTAAGTAAAAACCGAGTACAACTGAAGTGCGGAAAAGTAAATGGGCCAGTATACAAACCCAAACAGAAAGTAAAGTACAACTCGAAAGGGAAAACAACAACTGTAAAATAAAAGCCGCTACACCGAGCTGTCCACTGGAAATCCCACCTGAAGGGTGGGTACAGATAGCTCCACTGCTCCTCGGGTCCCGTCGTCCGCTCCGAACACGTCCCGCCCAGTGGTCCACCTCCAGGTACCGTCCTGCTCTGCAAGCCTCAGCCAAGATCAACGATGTCCGTCATCTGCAACCAACACAACGTAGTGCGGGCATAGCCCGTGCAGGGGTGAGTATAAGCTACTCAGTAGGGACTGCGAGACCCCTGAAGGTCTCTCCAAAATCCACAAAGGATAAACCACAAAGGAAGATACAATCATGAAGTAGCAACCGACACTGCTTAGGTATATGCCCATACATATACCTAATTCATCAATTCCAATATGCTCCAACCTCCGAGCCCAAGTACAACTTAGTCCGCACAGGAAAGTATACGTATTCCACACAGGAAAGCAAAACGAAATCCACACAGGATAGCACAACACAATCCACACAGGAAAGAAACAGGATTCAGCTCACACAGGTATACTTCTTCAAAGGACGATAAAGATGATCTCTAATCCATCTAAGTCGTCGGACCCACGAAGGATCGATAGGTAACTAACCCCCGCAAAGACCCACACAGGATCAGGCCCACACATGACCTGTAGGCGCTGGTTCACACAGGACCGCTGAGCGCAATGACCCACACAGGATCGGACCCACACATGATCGGGCCCACACAGGACCTGTAGCACTGATCCACGTAGGATCGCTGAGTGCTGTAGTCGTCGTCGTCGAATCCACCAAGGATCTCTGTACAGTCGTCGTCGCAGTCACAGTAGCAGTAGCAGTAGCAGTCACAGTCGCAGCCAGCACTAGGGTTCCAGCACACAGCGAGCTCGTTCGGCAAGGTCCGCTCCACAAGCCGAGAGGCTGATACATCAACTGTCACATATTTCAGAGTTGATGTATCCAAAAGTTCCGTATCGTCAATAGGAACTCAACGCAACAGACGGTGCGTCAATCGGACGCCCGGTCTGAGAGTTATTGGCTTTTTTCGTCCCAGGGGCCCGGTTGGGTTTTAAGGCAAAACCAACCCGACCGTACTCCACCTGCGTCCAAACCTCGGGCGGAGTATTCCAAAAGATCCGTCTCACTAAGAGGAACACAACAGAGCTGACGACACGTCAATCGGACGTCCGTAGCTCATGATATTAGCGTTTTCGCTCCGAGGGCCCGGTTGGTTTCGTGTACGAACCAACCCGGCCGAACTCAAAGTATTCTGAAACATTGAGTGCGATATACCAAAACGACCGTTTCAATCCAAGGATCGCATTGCCGCTAACGGTTAGTCAAACGGAGGCCCGTAGCTCAAGTTATGGACAAAAGACCGAAATCGATTCGAAAACGGGGGGTCCGGGCCGACCCGGCGCGACCCCCCCTGGGTCGGCCCGAACCGGGTCGACCCGACCCGGGTCCGACCCGGTCCGGCTGGTGGCACGGCCCGGCGCGGCGGCGCGGCCCTGCGCGGCGGCGCAGCCCGGCGCGGCCGCGCGGCCTGGGTGCCGCTTGGGTGCCACGTGCGGGGGGCATGGCCCCCGCCCCTCTTCGCTGGCGGCGCGGCTGAAAGCCGCACCTTTGGAGAAACCGACCCCCCACGTGGGGGCCTGCCTTTGAGAAAAACGAGGGGGGGGGGGGGGGGGGGGGGGCGCTGCCCCCCCTTTGTGTAACCGCGGCCCCCCCTTTATGGGGGGCTGGTTTTGGCCAGCCGGGGGAATTTATTTCCCCGGTCCATCTCCCTTCCGGCCGGCCCAACATGGCCGGCCGGTTCTTCCTCAACGTGACCGGCAAGGCCGGTCCCCCTTCCGGCTTCCGAAACCGGTGCCCCGGCGAGCCGCCGATCTTCTTGTTCCGCTGCGGCCCGGAACCGGCCGCAGCCTTTGTCGTCCGGCGTGGTGCGACGGCACCGCGCCCCTCCACCGCGGCCCCGCTCCGGCCGCGGCACCTTCGGTTTCCTTCAACGCGGCGCGACGGAGTCGCGTTCTTGATAAACTTTCTGTGGCGCAGCGCGACGACGCCGCACGATTATAGCCTTGCGATTCCCGCGTTGTGCGACGGCACCACGCCATCTCATTCATCCGCAAGGAAATAATAAAAATCAAGAACAAGGGAGGGGGGATTCGGCCGTGTTTGTGCGGTCTGGCCCCCTCCCTCTCATTAGACGATAACACATAAATATTTATTCTCACGTTTGTCATGCTAGAACCAAGAACGAGAATAAATAAATAATCAACAACAACCCCTACCTCGGTTTCAAGTACGATGTTCGTCAACGACCCGCGGAAGACAACGTCGCGGAGGTCGGGCGTTGCGGTAAACGTTCGTCAAATCTGTTGACGAAGAGGTACGTCATTGGTGAATCTTCGTAAGCCGACGAAGGAAGTCCGAGGAGGAAGCGGCGTTCCCTTTTGTTGACACGGAAGGCGTCTTCAATCTTTGGAAACAACTGGCTATGAAGAAGAGAGGAGCGGCGTTCTTCGTCAACGTTTGAAGAAGAAGGAGGAGCTCTCAAATCCTCTCAAGATGGCTAAACAAAATAAAATAAGCTAAGGATTATTTTATTTACACAAACATCAACTTGAATTTCAAAGGTTTGAAATTCAAATAAACCCACCTTAATTAATTAAACCGAGATCTCAACATTAATTAAAGGGAGTTATAGGGGAGTTTTGAGAGAAGATGAGGAGTTGGGGTTCGTGTGGGCCCCACCACACTTAATCCTCCCAAGGGAGGTTAAGTGGATGTGGGTCCCACATTTAACTCCCTTTGGGAGAAGTTAACCAAAAAAATAAAAATAAAAAGTGTTTCCACATTTTTATTTAACTTCTTATAATTTCTCCCAAAACTAACTTTCGTCCCGCATAAAAAGCAACCTCGGAAAAGGACTCCTTAAGCGAATAACGGTGCTGCGAGTTCATCGGTGCCCTCATATTTCAATTCCGAGCACCGGATCAAAAGTTATAAATTCCCGCTCGTTCGTTCACTGAACGTACCAGAGCCAAACTTTGGAAATTGATTCCGGGCACTCCGGGCCTCGGAATCAGGTGCCGTCAGAAACCGTGCTCTTGTAAAATTCCAAAGAAAATTAAGAAAAAAATTTCCTTGAATTTTACGGGTCTTTATATTACTCCCACCTCAGTTCTTTACGTCCCCGTAAAGATACATCAAAAATTAGGGGAACAAATGAGGGTACTGAGCACGCATCTGAGCCTCCCGCTCCCAAGTGCTCCCCTGGAGGTTCACGTGCTGCCATCTGATGCGCACAAGAGGAATCGATCGCCCACGCAGGACCCGCTCCTGTCGATCCTCTATCTCCACTGGGACCTCCGTAAAAGTCGCCCCATCGTCAACGTCAAGCTCCCCATGGTCAATGATGTGCGTCGGGTCGTGCACGTATCTCCTCAGCTGAGACACGTGGAAGATGTCGTGCACCCGGTGCAACTGAGGTGGTAGAGCCAGGCGATAAGCCACCTCGCCAATCCTTCTGAGGACCTGGAAGGGTCCGATGAAGCACGAAGATAACTTGCCGCCCCGGCCAAATCTCCGTATACCACGTCGAGGTGAGACCCGCAAGAAGACGTGGTCGCCATCCTCGAACTCTAGTGGCCTCCGCCTCCTATCAGCACATGACTTTTTCCGGCTCTGAGTTGTCCTCATCCGCTCCTGGATGACCTGGACCTTCTATGTCGTGGCCTAGACCATCTCCGGTCCCACAAGTGCTGACTCCCCAGGGTCTGTCCAGCACAAAGGAAATCTACAAGGTCGGCCGTACAACACCTCATACGGTGCCATTCCGATGGTGGAGTGGTAGCTGTTGTTGTACAAAAACTCCACCAAGGATAGGTGGTCCTCCCAGCTATGACCAAAGTCGAGGACACATGCACAGAGCATGTCCTCGAGAGTCTGAATGGTCCTCTCCGTCTGACTATCCGTCTGAGGGTGAAAGGCTGTGCTCAGACGTAGATCCGTCCCGAACGCCTCCTGTAACCCCTTCCAAAGCCAGGAAGTAAATTGAGCATCTCGATCAGA
This sequence comes from Viscum album, assembly GCA_963277665.1. Lineage (NCBI taxonomy): Eukaryota > Viridiplantae > Streptophyta > Magnoliopsida > Santalales > Viscaceae > Viscum > Viscum album. The sequence goes on from CAUJRU010002298.1 coordinate 58,030, forward strand.
GACGATAGATGATGGTACACCGTGGACCCGCACAATCTCCTGAACGTAGAGACATCCCAAGCTCTCTACTGAGCCCTGCTCTCTGATGGGTAAGAAGTGTGCCGACTTGGTGAGTCGGTCGACAGTCACCCAGATGGAGTCGTGACCTCTGGAAGTGCATGGAAGTCCAGTCATGAAGTCCATAGATATCCCGCCCCACTTCCACTCCGGGACCTCCAAGGGCTATACCAAGCCTGCTGGAACCAGATGCTCTGCCTTCACCTGCTGGCAGGTGAGGCATGGAGAAACAAACTCTGCTACAGCCTTCTTCATGCCCGGCCACCAGTGCTGTCGTCTGAGATCCTGGTACATCTTCGCCACTCCTGGATGTACCGCCAACGGAGAAGTGTGAAACTCTCTCAGCACCTCCTCTTGAAAAGTAACTGGTACCATGGTACGTCCTCTGAAAAGGATGTCATGCTCTGCTCCATGGGAGAAACCATCAGGTTCCTGTCCCGAGGATATCTGTGAATGCCATGTCTCACAGTCAGCGTCCTCACGCTGTGCCTCTCTGACCTACTGTAGTAGTGGAGGGGTGACTGTGAGAGACTGGAGGAAGGCTGCTCCATCTCTATCCATGAAGGATATCTGCAAAGAGGCTAGCTGCTCTGTTGCCTCCTCAAGTAGCTAAATGCCCGTCCTCCTGCTGAGGGCATCAGCTACCACGTTCCCCTTCCCTGGAGTATAGACTATCTCAAAGTCATAGTCCTGGAGTAACTTGAGCCATCGCCGCTGTCTCATGTTCAGGTCCTTCTGCGAGAAGATATACCTGAGACTTTGATGATCAGAAAAGAATGTAAAGCGCTCGCCCATCAGGTAGTGCCACCATGTCTTCAGAACGAAGACCACTACTGCCAACTCCAGGTCATGGGTAGCATAGTTCTGCTCATGAGGCCTCAACTGAAGTGATCCATAGGCAATCACTGCCCGCTCCTGTATCAGAACACATCCAAGCCCGGTCCCTGATGCATTGCAGTAGACTACGTACCTTACTCCCTCCTCAGGAAACCCCAAGATAGGTGCGCTAGTCAACCTCTGTCTCAGCTCCTGGAAGCTCTGCTGACATCTGTCTGACCACACGAAGGGTTTCCCCTTCCTCCTTAACGTACGACAAAGCTGCAAAGATTTCTACTTTGCCGAAAAGGGAAATCTTGTCTCATCCCCTGGATGAACCACGTTCCTTGACTAATACAATCAATCCCGTCATAATTAGTTAATTCATGGCATGGATGACGTCGTAAGGCCTCGATGCTGCTACCAAGAGATCCAACCGTTACTCTCGCCTCCAAGGGTTGAGTCACACTGTCGGCATCAGTGTGTGGTCACTGGGTTTCCTCCAGTAAGAATCTCGCAAGTGAGGGTCAAGTCAACAGTTTTTTTAACCGACACCTCTTAGTAAAAACAAACAAAAGACAAGAAAACAAAAGTCACCAAGGCAAGTATCTTTTATTACTTCAACTTAAAGTACAAGGACACAAGGCAACACAATCTACGAAGCTAGAGGCATTATGGGCAAAGGCCTCTATGCCTGGAGCTAGTCCCGCACTAGTCCACCCGCTTCCGGAGCTCCATGATCGTAAGCTTCAGCTGCCTGAAGTTGTGCTCTCCCCTGAGGTCGGGGTGGACCTCCTAGTGGTGGTGGTGGTAGAGCCTCAAAGCGTCGCCCACCACCTGCTACTCGGCCAGCTCATTTGCCTCGTCTGCCTCCTCCCTGCGGACCACCACGGTCGAACCTCTGTCTCTGCCTAGGTGGTTCCTCAACAGTTTGCTGCTCCTCCGCATGACGGGTCGGGCAGTCACGAGCCATGTGGCCCTGCCCGCCGCACGAGTAGCACTGTCTGCCTCTCAAAAGACTGGCTCCGTGCTGTGTGCCCCGCACTGCTGCGCCAGTGTCCTGAGGTCGTCTTCCTGAAGGTCTGGTCTTCCTGGACCCCTGAGTCATCCGTCGACTGCCAGCCGTAGAAGACTCTGCCACGTGCCGCCCTGCAGTGGGTCTCGGCGCTGGTGTAGACTCAGCAAGGAAGCTCTCGATCAAAAGGGCCCGCTCCAGTACTCCTGTCTGAGTCGGTATGCTGAGGGAGATCAGCGATGCCCTGATCTGGTGTCTCAAACCCTGCTCGAAGGTCCGGGCCCGGAAGAATGGGTCCCATACCATGTCGGTCGAGTAGCGCGAGAGATCAGTAAATCTCGCCGAGTACTGAGTGACCGTCATGCTGCCCTGCCACAGCTGAAGAAGCTCCTGGATACGCACCGCATGAAGGGTGGCTGGGACGAACTCCGAGCGGAAGAGGCTCTCAAAGTCCGTCCATAGCAGAGATGCCTCATCGTGCACCTGGAGCATCAAGCTCCACCATCGGCCCGCTGCTGCGTGCAGTAGGCTCGCAGCGAGGATCACCATGAGGTCTACAGGTGTCCTCACTAGCCTAAAAACTCGTACCACTGCCTCCAGCCAGTCCTCTGCTGCCTGGGGGTCCGTCTCCCCACGGAACCGAGGCGGTCGCTGGCGCTGAAACTCACGCAGTGCGCTGAGGCGACGTGCAATGTCAGCGGCTGGTGCTGGAAGCATCGGTGGCTCGACGGGTAGAGCTACCGCCGGTTCCACTGCTGACAAAGGGCCCTGCACCGAGGCCTCGTCGCTCGGTGGGCTGTCATCACACTCGACTCTCGGAACCCTAGCTGGCTGCCATCGTGGGGCCATCCTGAAAAGGAATAGGTGCGCCACGGTCAAACAGTATACCTGGTGAGATGACACAAAGTAATCACAAAGAAAACTTTGAAACACACACGGAATCAATGTTTTCGTGCATTAAGTCAGAAATCAGAAGTCAGGGTCCTGGTGTATGGATACGTCGGCCGCCGCACCAACACTGGACTCCCTGGACTGATAACCACACTCAATACACTAAACATTATTGCTTCACATAGAAAAGATCAGAGTTTGCGGTAGAACCGAACACCTCTGATACCAATTTGTCACGACCCTCCCTCGGGACCCGTGCCGTGACTACCCCAAGCCCGCCTTCCATAGGCCAGGGGCTGGTGACTAGCACCAAGGCGTAAATCCAAACAAAAATGGAAGGCATTGCCTTTGAAAAGTAAACAACCACCACAGAGTAAGCAAGAGGAAAAGTAAATACTAAGTAAAAACAGAGTACAACTGAAGTGCAGAAAAGTAAATGGGCCAGTATACAAACCCAAACTGAAAGTAAAGTACAACTCGAAAGGGAAAATAGCAACTGTAAAGTAAAAGCTGCTACACCGAGCTGTCCAATGGAAATCCCACCTAAAGGGTGGGTACAGATAGCTCCACTGCTCCTCGGGTCCCGTCGTCCGCTCCGAACATGTCCCGCCCAGTGGTCCACCTCCAGGTACCGTCCTGCTCTGCAAGCCTCAGCCAAGATCAACGCTGTCCGTCATCTACAACCAACACAACGTAGTGCGGGCATAGCCCGTGCAGGGGTGAGTATAAGCTACTCAGTAGGGACCGCGAGACCCCTGAAGGTCTCTTCAAAATCCACAAAGGATAAACCACAAAGGAAGATACAATCACGAAGTAGCAACCGACACCGCTTAGGTATATGCCCATACATATACCTAAGTCATCAATTCCAATACGCTCCAACCTCCGAGCCCAAGTACAACTCAGTCCAAACAGGAAAGTATATGTATTCCACACAGGAAAGAAAAACGAAATCCACACAGGATAGCACAACACAATCCACACAGGAAAGAAACAGGATTCAGCTCACACAGGTATACTTCTTCAAAGGATGATAAAGATGATCTCTGGTCCATCTAAGTCGTCGGACCCACGAAGGATCGATAGGTAACTAACCCCCGCAAAGACCCACACAGGATCGGGCCCACACAGGACCTGTAGGCGCTTGTTCACACAGGACCGCTGAACACAATGACCCACACAGGATCAGACCCACACAGGATCGGGCCCACACAGTACCTGTAGCACTGATCCACGTAGGATCGTTGAGTACTGTAGTCGTCGTCGTCGAATCCACCAAGGATCTCTGTACTGTCGTCGTCGCAGTCACAGTAGCAGTAGCAGTAGCAGTCACAGTCGCAGCCAGCACTTGGGTTCCCGCACACAGCAAGCTCGTTCGGCAGGGTCCGCTCCACGAGCCGAGAGGCTGATACATCAACTGTCACACAATCCAGAGTTGATGTATCCAAAAGTTCTGTATCGTCAATAGGAACTCAACGCAATAGACATCGCGTCAATCAGACGCTCGATCTGAGAGTTATTGGCTTTTTCGTCCCAGGGGCCCGGTTGGTTTTTAAGGAAAAACCAACCCGATCGTACTCCACCTGCGTCCAAACCTCGGGCGGAGTATTCCAAAAGATCTGTCTCACTAAGAGGAACACAACAGAGCTGACGACACGTCAATCGGACGTCCGTAGCTTAAGATATGAGCGTTTCCGCTCCGAGGGCCCGGTTGGTTTCGTGTACGAACCAACCCGGCCGAACTCAAAGTATTCTGAAACTTTGAGTGTGATATACCGAAACGACCGTCTCAATCCAAAGATCGCATCACCACTAACGGTTCATCAAACAGAGGTCCGTAGCTCAAGTTATGGGAAAAAGACCGAAATCGATTCGAAAACGGGGGGTCCGGGCCGACCCAGTGCGACCCCCCCCGGGTCGGCCCGAACCGGGTCGACCCGACCCGGGTCCGACCCGGCCCGGCCGGCGGCGCGGCGGCGTGGACTGGGTGCCGTTCGGGTGCCACGTATGGGGGGCATGGCCCCCGCCCCTCTCCGCTGGCGGCACGGCTGAAAGCCGCGCCTTTGGAGAAACCGTCCCCCCACGTGGGGGCCTGCCTTTGAAAAAAATGGGGGGGCGCTGCCCCCCCTTTGTGTAACCGCGGCCCCCCCTTTATGGGGGGCCGGTTTTGGCCAGCCGGGGGAATTTATTCCCCCGGTCCATCTCCCTTCCGGCCGGCCCAACATGGCCGGCCGGTTCTTCCTCAACGGGACCGGCAAGGCCGGTCCCCCTTCCGGCTTCCGAAACAGGTGGCCCTGCGAGCCGCCGGTCTTCTCGTTCCGCTGCGGCCCGGAACCGGCCGCGGCCTTCGTCATCCGGCGCGGTGCGACGACACTGCGTCCCTCCGCCGCAGCCCCGCTCTAGCCGCGGCGCCTTCGGTTTCCTTCAACGCGGCGCGACGGCGTCGCGTTCTTGATAAACTTTCCGGGGCGCGGCGCAACGGCGCCTCTCAATTATAGCCTTGCGATTCCCGCGTGGTGCGACGGCACCACGCCATCTCATTCATCCGCAAGGAAATAATAAAATTCAAGAACAAGGGAGGGGGGATTCAGCCGTGTTTGTGCGGTCCGGCCTCTCCCTCTCGTTAGACGATAACACATAAATATTTATTCTCACGTTTGTCATGCTAGAACCAAGAACGAGAATAAATAAATAATCAACAACAACCCCTACCTCGGTTTCAAGTACGATGTTCGTCAACGACCCGCGGAAGACAACATCGCGGAGGTCAGGCGTTGCAGTAAACGTTCATCAAATCTGTTGACGAAGAGGTACGTCCGAAGAGGTACGTCGTTGGTGAATCTTCGTAAGCCGACGAAGGAAGTCCGAGGAGGAAGCGGCGTTCCCTTTCGTTGACACGGAAGGCGTCATCAATCTTCAGAAAAAACCGGCTACGAAGAAGAGAGGAGCGGCGTTCTTCGTCGGATCTTGAGCGTTCTTCGTCAAAGTTTGAAGAAGAAGGAGGAGCTCTCAAATCATCTCAATATGGCTAAACAAAATAAAATAAGCTAAGGCTTATTTTATTTACACAAACATCAACTTGAATTTCAAAGTTTTGAAATTCAAATCAACCCACCTTAATTAATTAAACCAAGATGTCAACATTAATTAAAGGGAGTTATAGGGGAGTTTTGAGAGAAGATGAGGAGTTGGGGTTCGTGTGGGCCCCACCACACTTAATCCTCCCATGGGAGGTTAAGTGGATGTGGGTCCCACCTTTAAATCCCTTTGGGAGAAGTTAACCAACAAAATAAAAATAAAAAGTGTTTCCACAGTTTTATTTAACTTCTTATAATTTCTCCCAAAACTAACTTTCGTCCCGCATAAAACGCAACCTCGGAAAAGGACTCCTTAAGCGAATAACGGTGTTGCGAGTTCATCGGTGCCCTTAGATTTCAATTCCGAGCACCGGATCAAAAGTTAGAAATTCCCGCTCGTTCTTTCACTGAACGTACCCGAGCCAAACTTCGGAAATTGATTCCGGGCACTCTGGGCCTCGGAATCAGGTGCCGTCAAAAACCGCGCTCTTGTAAAATTCCAAAGGAAATTACGAAAAAATTTCCCTTGAATTTTAAGGGTCTTTACACCTACAATATTTCGGCGAGTTTGATTGTAGAACCTTTTTTCTAAAAACATAAAAACTCAAATTGAAAACTTCAGTACCCACGACGAGTGTGTACTGTCAACTTTTTAAATCATTTTTATGAAGTTGTACTTCTTTAGAGTGGTGAACTCAAAGTGTACAATTTCTGCGACTTAACTCCTGGCGAGGGAGCTAATTAACCTCCATTAAGTGGTACAAAGCAGTACTTTTACATGATAAGGAAAATAAATTCAAACCAGTAGACTATGGAAATCCCCGAGCGTTCTTTACTGTTGTCTTTTACTGACATTTATCTCCTTTGTTGCACCTTGTTTTCCAACTGTACTCTGTTTTTGTATAGGTAGAAAAAATTTACAATAGAAGTGTAGTTTCAATTTTTGGTACATAAAATCATTAAAAAATTTAAAAGATATAAAAATATAAAAATTGAAAATTGGAAAAACCACTCTACTGCTGAAAATAGTGGAGTTTTCAAAGTATTTAGTTTAGTAGTGGCCAAATTTACCTTCCCTGTGGGTTCGACCCTGCTTGCCACATATACTGTAGTTAGTAGGAATATAAATATTAAACTTTGACCGGATTCAACGACAGTTTAGGTCAAGTTTTTGGTGCCGTTTCCGGGGAAGGCATGAGCCATTGCTAAAAAAAACTTAAAAAAACACATATATAAAAAATCTTTAAAAAATTGAAAATTTTGAAAACTGTAAAAAAAAACGGTTACTTTTCTTTCTGCGTGGTTACTGTTAGAAAATGTATACCACTATTTTTATGAGAACAAGAACATCTGCTGTTAGATTAGAGCCTCTAAACCCTGAATTAGATAAACACTTAGCTACTCTAATATGGAAAAAAAAATTGAAATGGAAAATCAAGAAAATAGAATCCCTGAGAATAATAACTTTTGAAATAACCATCCAGAACTCTTAGATGAACATGAAAGGCCTAGGATAAGGGAGTTTCAACTTCCTCAAGTATCAAGCAACCCATCATCCATTAGATTAATTCCTAGAGCTCGAAACTATGAACTAAAACTATCACACATTTCACTACTGCCTATTTTCAATGGGCTCTCTAATGAGGATTCTTTAGCCTTCATTAGAGACTTCTATAAAACTGTGCAGCAACTTCCACTTTTAGGACTCACTGAAAATGAGCTTAGGATGAGAGTCTTTCCCTTTTGCCTTAAAGGGAATGCGAGAAACTGGGTTTTAAGTTTAGATGAAAACATTTTCGAGAATTGGGATCAAGTTTAGAACTCTTTTATTATGAAATTTTATCCTCAAATATTAAAAGGTGAATTGAGAACTAAAATCACTAGTTTTTATCAAGAGGATGGATAATCTTTCCATGAAGCTTGGGATAGATTCAGGGATCTTCTTAGGCAGTGTCCCCATCATCAACTCTCATCACATCTCCTCATGGACGCCTTCTATGAAGGGATTTCCTCCTTTGGTCAGAACTTAGTGGATCAAGCTGCTGGGGGTAATTATAATAAAAAGACTGATGAAGAGTTGAGACAAATTTTCAATAATCTGGCCCTTAATTCTCAACATAAGAATTCAAGAAGGAAGAGAGTCAATAGTAATGTTAATACTGGTTCAGGAGCTGATACTCAAGCCCAACTTGCTGAAATCACCAACCAACTTCAAACATTAATGAACCAGAATTCAAAACAATCTGCTAACCAAGTTGAAAACCAGAATCAGTATCAATCTCTTAGGCAACAGTGCACTCAATGTGGTATGTTTGGGCACTCCGAATGTTTTTGTCCTAATGTTGATCTAACAGCCCAACAATCTGAAAACTAAAACTTTGTTAATTACGGTCCTAGGATGCCTCAAAAAGAAGATCCATTTTCTAATAATTACAATCTAGGCTATAGGAACCATCCAAATCTGTCATGGAAATATCAAGGTATTATTAAGCAACAAACTTCCCCTAATTATCATAACCTACCAAGACCAAACTTTCAAAATCAACAAATGGGGGAGTCTTCAAATGTTCAAGGAAGTAATGATAATAAAATGTCTTCTAAATTGGATTATATCTTGAATAAAATAAACTCACAAGAGTAAAGGTACATGTCTCAACTTAATAAACAGAAAAGTCAATATGAGTCAGACAAGATGAAAAATGATGTGAGAATGCAGAACATGGAAACACAGCTAGGCCAATTAGCCAGTGATTTTACTTCTAGGGATAAAGGTAGACTTCCAAGTACCACTGAACTTAATCCGAGGGAGAATAACATGGATGTTGTTACTAGAAGTTGTCTAAATACTCAAACTATTACTGAAAAAACTGTAAAAAATGTCCAAAATGAGAAACTGTTAGAATCTGGAAATGAAAATCTGCTTTGTTCACAATATGGAAATTCACAAAAAGATGTTGAAAATAATGAGAATCTTAACCTGTATCCTGGAAATCAAGATGAAAATTGTTTTAAAAATGAAAAAAATAAAGGAAAAGAAAAGGTTGTTGAAGAGGTGAGGGACATGCCTACTGTTCTGAAAATTTTTTCCCCACCCATCCCTTTCCCTGAAAAAACTGAAACCTCAAAGTAATACCAGGGCTAAACTTCTTCAGTTCCTTGGTCTTCTTTTTAAGCTTCAAGTGAACATCCCTTTTATCCAAGCCTTAATTCAAATCCCATCCTATCTGAAATCCTTAAAAAAAATTGTTTCAAATAAAAATACCCTTGAATAATTTTCTACCTACAACCTCACTGAGGAGTGTAGTGCTGTGCTTCAAAAGAAAATCCCACCAAAATTGAAAGATCCAGGTAGCTTTGTCATCCCCTGTACTCTAGGTAATTCAGGTCAACTGAACTGTTTGTGTAATCTAGGTGCCAGTATTAATCTGCTCCCATACTCACTGTTTCGACAGTTGAGGTTGGGTGATCTTCAACCCACCACAGTCATTCTCTAGTTGGCTGATAGATCCTTTACTCATCCTATAGGTCGAGTAGATGACTTACTAGTTGGAGTTGGGAAATTGTTCTTACCTGCTGATTTTCTTGTTCTAGATATGGAGTGTGATCAAGAGGTACCTATCATCTTGGGTAGGCCCTTCTTGGCCACAAGTGGTGCTGTCATTGATGTGTCTAAGGGCCAACTGATCTTCAAAATTGGTGAACAAGAAGAAGAGTTCAATGTTTTTAAAAATATTAAGGAACCAACTTACTCTGAAAACTGTTCAAAAATTGAGTCTCTTGAAGATGATTGTTCTTATAAAAATCAACTTGAACTCATTGAAAAATCTGAAAATCATTCCTATGTTGAAGAAAGCATTTGTGAAGCTGAAAATATTTGTGAATCTGTTCTAGAAGCTGAAAATTCTGTTGTAACAACCAAACTGGAAAATTTTCCAGAACTGGACAACTGTCCAGTTTCTATTATAGGAGAGTCTTATGTTTCTGAACATAGGAGTTTCTTAGTGAAATTGAGTTTGTTTATGTTAACTCCAACACTTCTGAATACTTTGATGATACTGAGGGAGAACTGTTAAGACAATTAGATGATTCTTCTTTGATAAACCTGGTGAAATCTGATTTGGAAAATCTGGACAGTGTACTGCCTACCTTGGACAGTAGCACTGTTATCTCTGAATCTGAACTTGTAATTGAAAATATTTCATCTTTTAATACTCCTTACAAGAAAAATGTAGAAGAGCTTGGACCTACCAGGCCTAAGAGTCTTCCTTCGAGTGTAGTACCACCTGATCTTAAGCTGAATCCTATCCCTGCCCATCTGAAATATTCATTCTTGGGTGATAATTCTCCTCTGCCTGTCATCATTTCTACGGAACTTAATGATAATCAAGAAGAAAAATTGTTGGATGTGTTGAAAAATTATAAATCTTCCATACGCTGGACAATAGCTGATATCAAGGGTATTAGTCCCTCATTCTGTATGCACAAAATTCCTATGGAACCTGATCATAAGCCTGGGGTAGAGTGTCAAAGAAGATTAAATCCAAAAATGAAAGAAGTTGTGAGAGAGGAAGTAATCAAGCTGTTGGACACTGGAATGATATATCCCATCTCAGATAGTGCTTGGGTCAGCCCTGTCCAGGTTATCCCGAAGAAGGGAGGTTTCACTATAGTAAAGAATGAAAAAAATAAAGAAGTCCAAGTTAGGAAAGCCACAAAATGGAGAGTCTGTATTGATTATAGGAAGCTTAATGCAGTAACTAGGAAGGACCATTTTCCTATGCCCTTCCTTGATCAAATGCTTGAGAGGCTTGCTGGAAATGAATTTTTTTGTTTTCTGGATGGGTATTCTGGTTACAACCAGCTTCCTGTTGATCCAGAGGATCAGGAGAAGACTACTTTCACATGCCCCTTTGGAAAATTTTCCTACCAGTGGATGCCCTTTGGGTTGTGTGGAGCTCCATCCACCTTTCAAATGTGTATGATGACTATATTTTCTGATATGATTGAGAGAATCATTGAAGTTTTCATGGATGACTTTTCTATAGTGGGGAGTACTTTTGATACTTGCTTAGGAAATCTTGAGTTAGTCTTAGAGAGATGCATTGAAACCAACCTTGTTCTTAATTGGGAGAAATGACAGTTCATGGTTACTGAAGGTATTGTGCTAGGTCATAAGGTGTCCAAGAGAGGTTTAGAAGTTGATACTACGAAGATAGAAGTTATTCAAAAACTGCCGCCTCCTTTTAATGTAAAGAGTGTTAGAAGTTTTTTAGGGCATGCCGGTTTTTACCGGAGGTTCATAAAAGATTTTTCTAAAATCACTAAGACCTCGTGTTCTTTTCTGGTAAAGGATGTGCCTTTCAATTTTGATGCAAAACTGCTTGAAATAATTTAATCTGCTTAAGGAGAAACTCACTACATCACCTATCATCACTGCACCTGATTGGAAACTACTGTTTGAACTTATGTGTGATGCTAGTGACATGGATGTAGGTGCTGTCCTTGGACAGAGGAAGGATAGAAAATTTCATGTGGTATACTATGCTAGTAGACTGCTAGATGATGCTCAAAAGAATTATACCACCACTGAAAAAGAGTTTTTAGCTGTTGTTTTCGCTCTGGAAAAGTTTAGACAGTACTTATTAGGCTCAAAAGTCATAATTTTCACTGATGATTCTGCTTTAAAATACTTGCTGTCTAAAAAAGAAACTAAACCTAGGCTGATTAGATGGGTCTTATTGTTATAAGAGTTTGACTTAGAGATTAGGGATAAGCAGGGAGCTGAAAACTTAGTTGCTGATCACTTATCTAGGCTTCCTGTTACTCAACTTGAATCTAAAAATCCTAGGGAGATTAACTCTTCTTTCCCTGATGAGAAGTTGCTATCGGTGTCAGTCAGGCAATCTGCTTGGTTTGCAGATTTTGCCAACTTCCTGGAAGTAGGTGTCATTCCCAAAAATCTGTCTAATAATCAAAGAAAGAAATTCATTTCTGAACATAAATATTATCTGTGGGATGATCCCTTGCTGTTTAGGAGGTGTGCTGATGGTATTCTTAGGGGATGTGTACCTGAGGAAGAGATGTTTTCTATTCTTGAAAGTTGTCACTCTTCACCTTGGGGAGGTCACCATGGGGGTGAGAGGACCGCTCAAAAAGTCCTGCAATATGGTTTTTATTGTCCTACCCTCTTTAAGGACGCTAGGAGTTTTGTGGTAGGGTGTGACAGGTGTTAGAGATTGGGTAATGTGGGTAAGAAACATGAGTTACACTAGAAGGGTATTTTGGAGGTAGAGATCTTTGATGTTTGGGGGTTAGATTTCATGGGTCCATTTCCATCATCTCATGGGAATGAGTATATTCTTGTTGCTGTGGATTATGTGTCTAAGTGGGTTGAGGTAGTAGCTCTTCCCAACAATCAAGCAAATAGTGTGATAAAATTTGTGAAAAAAAATATCTTTACAAGATTTGGAGTCCCAAGATCTTTTATTAATGATAATGGAACACATTTTAAGAATTAAAAATTTAAAGCTTTAATGGAAAAATATGGTTGTGTTCACAAAACTGGTACTCCATATCATCCACAGTCCAGTGGACAAGTGGAAATTTCTAACAGAGAACTCAAACAAATTCTTGAGAAAACTGTGTCAATCTCTAGGAAAGACTGGTCTCTTAAACTGGATGAATCTTTATGGGCGTATAGAACTGCTTTCAAAACCCCAATAGGTATTTCTCCTTAAAGGCTGTTGTTTGGGAAATGCTGTCATTTACCTGTGGAGTTGAAACATAAGTCTTATTGGGCAGTTAAGGCTCTGAACTTTGACTTTAAGAGTGATGGTAAAAGGATATTTCTTGAGTTGAGTGAACTTGATGAAATTAGAAGAGAGAGTTATGATAACTCAAGAATTTATAAAGAGAGGACTAAGATCTTTCATGATTCGATCATTCAAAACAAAGAGTTCAAACATGGACAGAAGGTCATTCTCTTTAATTCTAGACTTAATCTTTTTCCTGGGAAGCTGAAGTCCAAGTGTTCTGGACCGTTTAATGTATTAAGAGTTCTGAAGAATGGAGCTGTGGAAATTGTAGGTGAAGAGAATAAACCCATGTTGGTTAATGGGAAAAGTATGAAACTCTATTTTGAGGGGCAGCCAAAGGGTTTGGCTTCTTTCACTGTTCTTGAATGAAGTCTGGCTAGGGACTTTAAACCTAGTGCTGCATGGGAGGCAACCCATGGTCTTTGTTTTGTTAATAAATAAAAAAATTTGTAATTAAATAAAGTCTAACTGAAGACTTTAAATTCAGTGCTTCATGGTAGTCAACCCATTCTCTTTCTTGTGTTTACTTTTGTTATGTTCTTATTTTACTTAGAATAAAGTGCAGCTTTGCATTCTTATATATGCTCTGTTTTTTGCTGGATACTTGTCCCTGGTTCATATAATTTGTGTTTCTAGGAATGCTGCTACTATCATCTAAATAGTGGAATTTCCATGCTGGAGGTTTAATGAATACACTTCATTTCAGGGAAGTTTTCACATTCTGCATTTATTTTCTGCTTCTGTGTGATTTAATAAATTCTGTTCGTTTTAAAAAAATTCTACTGCATGTCACTGTATTATAAGGATGAAAATTTTTTCTTGTACCTCATTTTTAGAATATGTAGCACTCTGATAAAATCATACCACTACTTGAATTTAAGTGTGGGGGATACATGTAGGCTGTCAATTTGTTCATTGAGCATGTTTGTTCTGTTAGGTGTTGTATCATGCATCATTCTGATTTATTGAAAACCCATTTGAACCCAATCTGTAACTTGCTACACCCTTGTAGTTATAGGAAACTATTTGAATTGCATTGAAAATTTGTTTCACTGGACTTAGTCAATAGTGCATGTACTTATTACCTGTGAACCTACTGTTAATTTAACCTTTGTGGCAAACAAAAATCTTTTTGAACTTCATTGAGACCCTTTATACATGTCATCAATCTACTAAATTGAAAATATGTTTTGAACTTAAATTGCTTAATTGTTTTCTTCCATATTTTGAAGTCAACTTTGGGGACAAAGTAGGGTTTTATGTGTGGGGGAGGGGGTCAATTATTGACTGTGCTAAACTGTGTTTAATTGTAACGCTCATCAATTCCCACTGCTTTTAAACTTTTTTTCAAAAAATGGTCAAAAATTTTCAAAAATTCTTTCACAATTTTAGGCTTTACACTACACTCAAATGAGTCTTGCCTTAGGAGGGCGCTTGACTGGAAGTTGAGTCTTTCTTTGAGTCTGAAATGAGTGTTGGTGGATGATTGCTGAGTGGAACTGTTTAGTGGTTTAATGAATTTTGGTTAGGAACTTCTTTTGAGAGTGATATGGGAAACCTTTTAGTGGATTTAAGATCATAATTTTAGGTACTGGAAGTTTGAATTTTATCCGAGGAGCCTTTTCATTCTTTTAATTTATAAAAATGATCACTTATATTGAGCAATGTAAATGGTTTTTATATAAATCTTTTGAAACTGGAGTAATACTGGGCATCTGGGATCCCACGGTGAATCTCTGAGACCTTAGATACTGGGTGCGTTTCTGTTTACAATAAGCCCTCTGTAAACCTTTAATAAGTGCATTGCACAGTGCTTGACACAAATTACATGGCTTGGGAAAAATAAATTAAGTGTCTAAGGTCAAAAATGAATTCATTAAGGTGAGGGGAAGGATGACCTCCAGATGAAGAAGGGGACAATGGGTTTGTATGGGAGTCATTTGGGTTGACTCAATAAAGTGGCTAAAAATTATTTATATTTATGTATTTTCTGGTACCAAGGTGATGAGTCAAAGTACAAAGTTCCTTTTGTTAGGATTTTAATTCCACATTTTTTTAACCTATTATCCCTCTTGAATTTAGAAATTGATCTTGAATTGAAGTGAGTCACTAGGAAGAGTCATATATGAAGTAGGACACCTTCATTTATGGATGATTCATGGTTTACTTGAGTTCCCTTTGAGTAGTGGTTCTAGGCGAGACTTTATTTGAGATATGTTTTCAATAACCTAAGCACACTTTTTGAGTCCTCTGCTGAAATTTATCTGAACATAGCTGATTTGTATAACTCACATATTTTCAAAGATAATAAAGCATGGGATTGTTTGAGGACAAACAATGTTTAAGTGTGGGTGAATTAGGGGGTCAATTCTTGACTGTGCTAAACTATGTTTAATTGTAATTCTCATCAATTCCCACTGCTTTTAAACTTTTTGTCAAAAAATGGTCAAATTCTTTCAAAAATTCTTTCACAATTTTATGCTTTACACTTCACTCAAATGAGTCTTGCCTTAGGAGGGTGATTGATTGGAAGATGAGTCTTACTTTGAGTCTGAAATGAGTGTTGGTGGATGATTTCTGAGTGGAACTGTTTAGTGGTTTAATGAATTTTGGTTAGGAACTTCTTTTGGGAGTGATATGGGAAACCTTTTAGTGGATTTAAGATCATAATTTTAGGTACTGGAAGTTTGACTTTTATCCGAGGAGCCTTTTCATTCTTTTAATTTATAAAAATGATCACTTATATTGAGTCAATTTAAATGGATTTTATATGAATCTTTTGAAACTGGAGTAATACTGGGCATCTGGGATCCCACGGTGAATCTCTGAGACCTTAGATACTGGGTGTGTTTCTGTTTACAATAAGCCCTCTGTAAACCTTTAATAAGTGCATTGCACAGTGCTTGGCACAAATTACGTGGCTTGTGAAAAATAAATTAAGTGTCTAAGGTCAAAAATGAATTCATTAAGGTGAGGGGAAGGATGAACTCTAGATGAAGAAGGGGACAACTGGTTTGTATGGGAGTCATTTGGGTTGACTCAATAAAGTGGCTAAAAATGATTTATATTTATGTATTTTCTGGTACCAAGGTGATGAGTCAAAGTAAAAAGTTCCTTTTGTTAATATTTTAATTCCACATTTTTTTATCCTATTATCCCTCTTGAATTTTGAAATTGAGCTTGAATTGAAGTGAGTCACTAGGCAGAGTCATATATGAAGCATGACACCTTCATTTATGGATGATTCATGGTTTACTTGAGTTCCGTTTGAGTAGTGGTTCTAGGCGAGACTTTATTTTGAGATATGTTTCCAATAACCTAAGCACACTTTTTGAGTCCTCTGCTGAAATTTCTCTGAACATAGCTGATTTGTATAACTCACATATTTTCAAAGATAATAAAGCATGGGATTGTTTGAGGACAAATAATGTTTAAGTGTGGGGGAATTTGATGTGGCCTTTAAAACACATGTTTTGCCACATCTTCTTACTTAATTTTTAATGATTTAATTAATTATTTAATCACTTTATGTTAAATATTTGTACTTTTGTATTTTTATAATTAAATTTGTCAAACTGTCACTTTTTATAACATTTTATGTAATTTTGGCCCTTAAAATAATTCATTTATTCTTTATGTGTTTCTAATATAACTAATTTTCAATTTTTCTTAATTAAATCCTTATTTTTTTATTTTATTTAACTTATTATTATTATTAATCATTGAGTTTTATAATTAATTTAATTTTAATTTTTAATGTTATATAAAACTTAGCTCATCATGCCAGACTACCGGTAGCTTAGCTACCGATAGCAGGTTACCGATACACTCTATCAGTGACTCTGCCTCTATCGGTGACCTTGCCAATATCGGTGACCCTCGTCCCTGATACTCTTTCTTACCGGTAGTTCTTTTCTAAATATAACGGTAGCTTTATTTTGTGTTTTACCAGTGGCTTTTAATTTAATCTACCGGTAGCTCTTGTTTATCAGTAGCGGTAATCCTTTTAATTTTATTAAAAAAATGACTAACTAGTTTAAAAAAAAGTTCTGCTTACTTTCTTTTTAATAAGTTATTTCTATTTTAAATAATTATTTAACCGTTTTAATTTTATTTAATTTTATTAGACTTTATTTTATTAATTGATCTGTTAATTAAGTTACATTAAAATATGTTAGATTTATTATTTTATGTGTTTAATCTTCCTGCTTGTCATTTATGTAAGTTATGTGTGCTTTTATTGATTAAATTGGTTTGCCCTTAATTTTATTAGTTCAAATAGTTAATTAATTAATTAATTAAGATTTTTTAAACTTTAATTATTTTATTTTATGTATGGAGATTGAGTATTAATTCAATTTTATTTTGTTTTAGTCTACCGTTGAGGTAGACGAGCCCTGGTCTTGACTTATATAGGTCACTGTTGTTTTTCAATATCACTTGCAGCTACTTTGTAATTTTCATGTTATTTTTAATTTTAATTTATTAATAATTTAGTTTAATAGGTAATTAGTTTTTAATTTAAGTTTTGTCAGTTAATAAAATTAATGTTTTAAAGGTTAATTAAATTTCTATTTTAATTAATGGTGTTTAGCATTATTAATTATTTTAAGTCTTTTTATTTAGTTCATTAAAGTTTTAATTTTATGTTTAAATTTTGTGTTTTTTTTAAAAAAAATTCACTGATTAGTTTTTTATCGGTGACCATCTCACTGTTTGCAGCTTACCGGTAACCTTCATATATTTTGCCAACGGTGAGTATTCTAATTTCATTATCGGTGATCCGCTGATTTTTCTTGCTACCGGCGAGCTTTTATTTTTATTGCGTAACTGTAGGCTTCTATTTATCCACTAACGGTGACCCTTTAAATTTTCCTATCAGTAGCTCAGCTATCGGTACCCCTCACCGTTACCCTACACCACTGATTTTACTCACTGTTTGTTTTTTTTATTTTTATTCTATCGGTAGCTGATCTACCGATACATCAACATCACCGATAGGATTTCTCCCATCCTCACCGGTCCATTTCACCCTCACATTCCCTGCTTCATCCTTTGTCATTGACACAACTTTCTTTCCTGCAACCGATACTCATATCGGTCCCAACAGCCACTCCTCACCATCTCAAACCTCATCCAGTTAAAAAAAAATTCAGAAACATGATAGAGATTTTCTTCAAGAGGAAGTATCACTACCAATTGCAAGAAGCAGAGCCACACAACTCGTGCATTTTGAAGCCATCCATAATTGTGAGGATTCGATCATTCCCCTCTTTGTCTGAAGCATAGATTCATCACATAACCTAACGTACCCACTTATTACAACAACTTCACGAACTAATTTACCAAAATCAATCAAAGAAAAAAAAAACAACAGAAAAATTGTTCCGCCTTTAAACCCCTGGACCGCGGACCACTACCATTGCTGCTTTGGTGATGTGTTGCAGGTGGATGTCTATTCGGGTTCTCCACCGGTTCGACGCTGTTGTTGGAAGTAGGAGTCGTCGCCATCGCCACTCGACCTGCTTTGCGCAGGTTACTTGTAATCGCTGCTTTGGAGTCGAGTCGCTACGCCATTCTTGGGGAAGAGGAGATCCGAGTTGCGTTGTCGCTGCGTTTTCGCAAGAGGAGGCTGCTATTCAGAGTTTCCATGGAAGAGGACCATGTCGTGGGTTCCTTCAAGCCGCCGCCGTGGAGTGCCCTGGAGAAGAAATCAGACCTCCCTTCCTCTAGGGTTCCGTTGAATTGGTGGAGTGGATAACTAAAAAAAAAATATATATATATATAATAAAAATAATAATAAACAATATAGATAATAATAAAGGATTAATTAAAGTAAAGTTAAAAGGCAAAGGAGAAAAAAATAAAAGTTAAGTAAAGTAAACTTTATAAAAGTCAAAAGAATAAAGTAGAATTGTTAAAAAATTATAATTTAAACGATTATGACCTTAATGAAAATATAAATTATAAATTAAATTATAAAACCAATTTAATAATAAATATAAATAATAAATTAATTTACTTTTAATAATATAAATATATAATTATAAATAATCAAAAATAAACTATAAAATATATTTATTAATTTAAAATTACTTAAAACTTAAGTTATAAATTTAATTACTAAATTAAAATTAACTATTTAATTAATTAACCTAACAATTTAATTTCTTTAATTGTAATAATTAAATTAATGAAACAATCTTAAAATATTAATTAATTAATTTATTTATTTATGTTCTTATTATTTAATAACTTAGTTTAAAAATGGATAAAATTAATAACTTAGTAATTATTTTATTAACTTAATTAAATCAATACTTTTTAATAATTTATGTATTACCATAGTAATAATAAGAGGATAATTTTATAAATAATATTTATCAACTAAGATACTTATTAACTTTATTTAACTCTTTAAAAATTATTATTGTCTTTTAATTTTAACTGCATTATAATGTTTCTAACCTGTGCAGGTTTATACCTAAGTTGAAGAAACATCCAGGTTCATCCAACTAACTCATCCGGAGTTAGTTATGAGGGAAAAATTCGCGCGACGTGTCTGTCACGGGTTAATCGCACGTGTGCAGTGCGTGGGTGAAGAACTCTTGTAGTCGGTGGAAGATGTGGCGGTGACATGCAATGAATGACAGAGAGTACTTAAGTAGACAAAGAAGCGTTTATTGTGGGTGATAAAAAACATTCATTCACGGAGGCGTTCATAAATTTACCTGGAGAGACGATCGAGAGTAGTAGGGACGATGCTAAGCAGTGCAGTCCAGGAACTCAGGAGCAGAGCATTCTTAGGGAGTTCCTTCTCCCTCGCGTTTTAAACTTTTGTACTCTGTTACTGTAATGTTTCCTATTAATGTTGTTATAATGAATAGTATAGTTAGCTAAGTCTTCTAGTTCGGGGAGAGTTTTTTCTTTAATGGTTTCTTTTTCATCCTTTTCACTTATCATTTTAATGTGTTTAGAATAGATCGGCGAGAACAACTCTAATTACATTCATCTGTTTTTCACCACGAGACTGGATTTCATGCACCTACAATCTTTCAACGAGTTTGATTGTAGAACCTTTTTTCTAAAAACATAAAAACTCAAATTGAAAACTTCAGTACCCACGGCGAGTGTGTACTGTCGACTTTTTAAATCATTTTTATGAAGTTGTACTTCTTTAGAGTGGCGAACTCAAAGTGTACAATTTCTGCGACTTAACTCCTGGCGAGGGAGCTAATTCACCTTTATTCAGTGGTACGAAGCAGTACTTTTACGTGATAAGGAAAATCAATTCAAACCAGTAGACTATGGCAATCCCCGAGCGTTCTTTACTGTTGTCTTTTACTGACATTTATCTCCTTTGTTTCACCTTGTTTTCCAGCTGTGCTCTGTTTTTGTATAGGTAGAACAAATTTACAATAGAAGTGTAGTTTCAATTTTTGGTACATAAAATCATTAAAAAATTTTAAAGATATAAAAATATAAAAAGTGAAAATTGGAAAAACCACTCCACTGCTGACAATAGTGGAGTTTTCCATGTATTTAGTTTAGTAGTGGCCAAATTTACCTTCCCTGTGGGTTCAACCCTGCTTGCCACATATACTATAGTTATTAGGAATATAAATATTAAACTTTGACCGTCTTCAATGATAGTTTAGGTCATCAGTCATCATGAATGATAAGGATGGAACATGCCTATGACCCATACGAGGATTTCGCTCACCAACAAATACGACTTTCTCTCCATCTGCACCAAAGTAAACGACCTTCTTCCTAAAGCAATCCATGATAGCCTGCACCGAATAAAACCAATCCAAGACGAGGATGACATCATATGGTTGTATTCGTAAACATTGGAAATCTCCCCAAGAGTGGTGTTTCCCCAACACTAGCTCACAGTCTCTACATAATTCGAACAAGTCAGCTCGACCTCCAATTGGCGTAGTCAATGCCAAGGGAACTGGAAGCCCCTCTACCTCAAGTTCCAAAGCATGGACAAGGGTAGGTGATATGAAGGAGTGTGTCACTCCTGAATCAAACAAGGCATACACCAGGGTAGAAAACAGGCAAAGGGTACCTCGAACGACATCCGGCTCGCCTGGTACTGGAAACGCTAGAGCATGAAGCTGACCACGACCTCCTCTATGGCCTCTTTGACCCTAATGATGACCACCACCATGGTCGCGCTCTACTTTCTGAGGATAGGGAGTGTCATGGGGATATCCTCTTCCTGCCCCATCTACCCTCTACTGATCTAAGGCTGGTGCAACTGGCTTCTGCTGCCTCGGTTGGAACTGCCTCAACGGAGGAACCTGAAGCGTAACACCTAGTGCACGATGACCGCTCTAAAAGGCCGGGCACTCCTGCTGCTGATGGCCATGACCACCACAAGAAAAACAATCTCTTGATCGCTTTTCATAGGCTTGAGAGTTTCTACCTCGGGAGAAATGAGGTGTGAAGGGCTAGGACCTACCCCCAGCTGAAAAAAAACTCTTCTGCCCTAAAAACCGGGAACCCCAGACCACAGATCTGCTTCGTGATGGATCATGAAGATCCCCCTCTCGTGATGATCTGGTCTTGGCCAAATTCCTCTCAACAACCTCTGCCCTCTCAAACACCTCAATATATATCTTCAGTATAAATTGGGTGACCTGGAATTGGATCTATGGATGAAAAGCCTCCTCAAAATGCCTTTCCTTGGCCTCCTCATCTGGTAACAGGTCCGAAGCATATCGTAGAAGGTTCCTGAAATGGATTCCAAACTCCCAAACAATAGAGCTCCCCTATAAAAGGGGAAGAATCTCTTGGCTACTAGATGCCTTCATAGTTGAAGAAAGGAACTCGACTCTAAACTTGTCTTGGAACTCCTCCCATGAGATCACTGACTCCTCACGATCCCCGAGGTACCAGAACCACCACTTCCTTGCTGATCCATGCAAAATCATCACAGCTAAGGACACCCAGTGCTTCTTCCAATCACGGATCGAACTGAATCCTATCTCAACCTCCTCCAACCAGTCTTCTGTGAATGCATCTAAAATGGATCCCTCATACTTCTGCAGACTCTGGCGCTGAAACTGTCGGAGTGTCTTCCTCCAACTGTCGTCGTCGTCAACCTCTACCCTGCGACGATCTGCTGGAACAACTTGCTGGACATTTTCTGCACAAAAGTGATGAGGACGTCGACCTAGGTCCATACCTATAAAATAAAAAATGTTAGTGTTCCTAAACCTGGAATATGGAAGACTCAACATTAATTAATTAATTGTTTTATTTTATTCATTTTAGGTTAACCTATCCTAAGTTATACCCATTCAAACACAGGCACAAAGAAGAATGATGCATGATCCTTTCCTAGGACTCTACCCGGAAACTAGTATCACCTTTTTTTAGTAGCCATTGTAAACTTAAAGGTCCGTACATCAGATCATAGGGGTCCATAAACGCCTATTTCTCAACCGGTCTCCAGTGTTTACCTCACTTGCAAAACATGAATGAAATTGTTTCCCTTCCAAACCATGCAACCTCACCTGTGCCTAACTCCAAACTTCATCCTATCCCTCAACCATACCTATGATACCACTCTTTCATGACCCCCACCCCACAAGGTGTACCCCTCCTGGGCCAACAATGTGGGAAGGGAGATAATGACCCCCCGAGTACCACCTCCAGTTGGCCCCGGGTTGGAGACTAGCACCGTGGGTATAATAACACACAAATGGGAGGCATTATCCTCTAAGAGAACACATGCAGAAGATAGAGATAATATAGACACCAATCAACTCCCAATCAGAATTGGAAATATAAAATAAACCCAAGTTCACAAATGGAATTTCATGCAAATGTACTACAACGAAAAGGGGAAAAACTGCAAGTAACCAAAAGAAAGTAAAAATAGCATCAACCACAAGCCCGAACAGCTCCTGCAAGCACAAACTAGTAGAAACCAGCTTGATCTCCAACCTTCTTCAAGTGACATGAAAAACAATTTATATATACATAGGGTGAGTATAACAGTATACTCAGAAGGATCCTCCCTGAAGCCTCTCGTGCAAAAGTAAAGAAAGCATGTTAAATCACAGTGAACAACAAGTGAAACTAACTCATCAAATAAACATGTATATTAATTTCCCAACCTCACCATGGATACTCTAACCAAGTAACGCATAAAAGAATATATCATATAATAAAGAATATCAAGGGTACCCCTCTACTACATCCCCACTGGTTTTCCACTTTTCCCAATGTCACGCGTCCTAAGCATCTCTCTCCAAAAAGTATTGCCCGCAGACACCTGGGCGAAGCACCACACCATCCTCAGAACCAAAAGTAACCAGGTAGTTTTCTGGATCCACCAAAAATTGCATAACATGTATCATACGTCGGGTATTATACCTCAAGCCATTACATCCCACACATATAGTAAGGATACTTAAGACATAACAACCTATACACATTACGCCTATAGTAGTCCATAGGATACTATATCCAGAATATATGTATATGAATAAAAACAAGCCATTATAGCCCTCTAAACACATATATGGGGAAGACTAACCACTGTGCCTAAATGCACAAGTATCTACCAAGAGAAGAGAGCGTGGACAAAGGGGGTAGTCATCCATTCATCCTCCCACCAGAATGTTGGGGAAAACACCCCCAGGGCTCAGAATCCTTGGGGTGTCAATTTACCTTAATGACATGATGGAGTAGCATATAGAAACACAAAAGGACAGAATATAATATAACTCTCAACCACACTATGGGCATAACCTAGTCTTAGACACAACTGCAGCTAATGTCTCTCAGACTCCGGGCTGCCACTACCAAGACTTGGTATCCTATAAGCACACAACCATTTAAAGAAATTTATTAGATTACTTCATTCTCCTTTTATCAGTTCCACTTTACATTAATTAATTCTTTAAACATTAATTAACCATGAACAAGTCGACATTAAAGTTTCATTTGCATCACACCCAAAGTCCACTGCCCCTTTAAAATTAAAGCCTCATCATTATGTTCTGGCGAACTCCAACCCCATGGTTTAACACCATTTATTTAAAAATTCATTATAGAAACACATTCCCATATTCACAGGTATTCTAGAAAATCACACTATGCTACTAACACAAGGGGGATCAACACGATTATTAGATGTACTACCCGTCAACTATTTTCTACCTATAGAAATAGCGTAGACCCATCCTCCTTGGATAAGCTAAACATGGAAAGCATGTGGCATACCCTATGCATCTTAGCCTCTTTCGGAAGAAGGGTAAGCTAGACCAACTGCCTTGAGAAGTGGGGAAAATTAAAGTAGATAAACAACCAAAAAACCAACAAGAAACCAACAATCACATCCATCCCATTCCATCAACCCCGGTGTCCTCCCCGACACCCACATGCATAAACCGCTGCATCTCGCCACTCTAGGCGTCATCCGATGCTAGAACCAAAAGGCCTCTATGCCCCGCACATATCACAACATCCATCCAAAATCACATCACAACACAAGAAGAAGGAAAGAAAACATCACATAAATTGGGCTATTGTCCCTTTAACAAACAAGGGGGTAACTCATAACCCTTCAAGGAATTGTCAAACAATCAAATCATAAAACCATCTTGAATTAACAGGTTTACAAATCGTTGGTTCCAACATCATGAAACCTAACCCATAAGCTATCATAAAATATTAAACATGCTTACTACGCCAATTTTATTAACCTTAAATTACAACAAGAACCGAATTCATTTTCATTCCTCTTCATCATTATCCAAACAAATATCAATTAATCCTGGGTTACGTTCTTTACCGATTTCCATCAAGAACAACATCTAAGCAAAGAAATCATAGATACTACACTATCTAGAAAAACAAGAGGCAATAAAATATGATCAAAAAAATTTATTTATCTGGTTAAAATATTTATCATGTAAATTCCATTATCATCCAGTGGGATTAAACATGATAACCGTACAGTTTCACGTAAAAGAAAGAGAAGCAACAAATCCCCTACCTCAAGGTTTTTTGACGAAAACTCCAACAAATGAAGAACGCACAAGAACTCCAGATTTATTCTCTAGAATCCTCCTTAGATCTCTTCTTCTAGAAAGATCAAGTCCATACTCATCATATTTGGTATCCACACAGTTATATCTACCCATAACAGGCGTAGATCTAAGAAACTGAGATAAGAGGAGGAGTAGATCTATGTAGATCTAAGAACTGAACATGAGCGATCACATACCTCAAGAAATCAGCTTTGATTCTCCAAGAGAAGCCTTCCGATTTCCTCCAAAACACTTGGGAGAGGTTCTTCTACCTTCAAGGAAGGGTAATCCCGAGTTATGGATACTTAAGAGCATAAACAAGAAAGTTAGAGGTTAAATGATTGAGATACATAATTTTAGGATCTAATTTAAGTGCCCGCACAGTTTTCTCCCACGGTTAGACAAACCATACGCTAACCGTGCGGTCGCTACTACCTCCTCAAGAACTCCTCACATGGTTAGGCCACACGGTTAGAAAAATCGTGTTCTAACCGTGTATTAGACACTGCCTCCAAGACCAACCTCGCACGGTTTAGACAAACCATGCCCCACCCATGGGAAATCCATTTCCCTTTAGTCTTCCTTAAAAGTCCACCCAAACGCACCACCAAGTAACCTTGACCTCCCAAAACACCTTTAACACCACATTTTCACAAAGTAATGGACTGGAGAGGTCTGGGCCATTACACAAATTTCCCTTCTTTAAATTAAATGAGTAATACCTATATAAAATTTTGATAGAATCTTATATAACACTTATTAAGGTATAGAGAAACTTTAGTAACTTCATAATTGAATCCTAAACATGCCTATTATGTCTCAAAACGTTTAACTTACATAATATTTATGTTACTTTATATTTCACTAATTCTGGTCTTCCTGATTCTGATTTCTCTACTTCTGAACTTCTAGACCATGGTAATATCACTCCACCATCTTCATCTAGTTCTGGAATTAGACTTCCAGAATCACTCATTCTAGATGCTCCAACACTTTCAAGAAAATTATTTTCACATGTTTGAACATTAAAATAGCCCACTTGAG
>CAUJRU010002299.1:0-83510 GCA_963277665.1 Viscum album
GTGGCTGCGGCCCACCGCCACCGATCGGCCTTGATGGCCGGTCCGCCCTTTTTTCGCAGCGACCCGCGTCGCGCGGGTCGCGATCGCCGCACACGGGGTCGCGCACCCCGCGGCCCCCATCCCTCTTCGCCCTACGCCGGCACCACCCGACCGAAGCCCACCGCCATGGCGCCTCGGCCTGCCGCCGCGTCGCCCGCCTGAAGCCGCTCGCGCCGCCAGAGCCACCGCCTGAAGCCGACGAACCTGAGCCGCGCCACCCGCCTGAGGAAGCCGCCGCCGCCAACCGAAGCCCCCGCCGCCGCTGGAAAACACCCCCAAAACCCCTAATTCCCGCAACCTTCGGCGATCCACTGCGGGCTTCTCCGAAATCAGATTTCAAATCCGAGACAAGCGTTGGAAAGGGGATAAAATATAATACGCGTTCATTGGATTCTCTCGACGTTTAAGCAGAGATTCGATGCATCAAATTGGAATCAAAGTAGGTTCGGGGATTAAAGGGAAACGTTAAACAAGATCCTACCTACAGGGGCGTTGCCCGAAGCTTCACGGGCGACCCGCCGGAGCCGCGCCTTGCCGGAGCTGTCTCACCGGAGGAGGAGGGGGAGAGGGAGAAGAGGGGCTGCCTTTAGGGGGGGGGGTGTTTTGCCAGGGGAGAGCAAGGGAGGGGAGGAAGGAGGGTTTAAATAAAAATTAAAAGAAATTTTAATTAATTAAACCCATAATTTTTTTCCCTTTCTAAAACCTTTGGCGAGGTCAAAATTAAACCTCCCCTAGGGTAAAAATCACCTCCCGAGCACAATTGTGTTCTCGGAATTTTAATCAGAGACCCCGTTCAAAAGTTATTAAACTCAACGCCCGAGGTCGCCAAATTACGAAAACACCCCTGGGGCTATTTTTCACAAACGGCCCGCGCCCGCGAAACTTATACCCCTCCTAGGGTAAACAGCACATTCCGAACTCAACGGTGCCCTCAGTTTTCCAATCTGAGCCACTTTTTAAGAGATACTTGAGTTTCATCATTAAACGAATTAATTGATTAATTAATTAATTAATCCGTTTAACGTTCTCAAAGCAAGCGAGGGGTCCAAACATCTCGCGCAGACATACTTTATGTCATTCTTAGGGTAAACAACCTATTATGGACCCATCCGTACACTCAGATCTCTGACCAGTTATTCTGTTTAGGAGTTATCCCATTTATTTAGCGTTTCCAGTATGAACGCACTAAAAATTTAATTTCGGCCACTCCGGGGCTCAGAATCGCACGCCGTCCGAAGGCGCTGCTCTAGAATATCATCAAGAATATTCCAAAGTCTTTCGTAGAAAAAACCAGGTTCTTAAACCCATCAACATCAAGATGAAAACTTATTTTCCATCATGAGATTTAAAATATTAGTCCTGCAAGAGTGGATGAAGTAGAAGAAGTAATGATGGAGCATGAAACTGACATTATTGAAGAAGAAAATGATTGTATGTGCAGTTATCCATTCATTTATCAACCACTTATGTCATTTATGAAGTCATTCATTACTATTGTTATGTATATTTTGTTTGTAAGTAACGTGCATATGTTATCTTTTCTATTTTTTTATGCATGAAGTTTTTGAAATATATGTTTTGAACATAATTTTATTTGATTAAATGATAGGAATTCCAAGGAGGAAGCATTATACTCACACTGTGGGGTTAAAGAGTTTTTCTAGAAGCTGATTCAATATAGTAATATTTTCATTAGTTTAAATATTTATTAGAAAATGTTACTTGTTTGATATATTAAATTTTTGATTTTTCTTTGTTTAATGCAGTCACAGAGTTTAGGTCACCAAGCATCCTGAAGAGAAGTGTGGTTGAATGTTCATAAAAAATCTGATGGGAGTTTTGTTAATGAGTCTACCATAGATGATAGGGGTATGAATTCATTTTTTTATAATATCTTATTATCAGTTGTCACTATGTTAATATATATTGCTTCTAATATGACTAATATTTTATTTATAGTTAGAAATTAAAGAACTATAGAATGTCAATCCCACAAAATCCCACACAGTCTCTCATGATGACCAAGTTGGTAAACTCCTTGGGAAAGAGTATCATGGCCGAGTGCTCATGATGGGTTTGACACCATTACCATATGAGGTATTTGGATATAAAATAGAGATTTCAAGTGATGATTGGGGGTGACAAGGTAAATCACACAACTTCAAAATCATTTATTTCACAAAATTTAATTTATTTTAAGTTTAAATATAAATATACAACATTGTATAATTTTCAATATAATTGTCTTATAGGTGCTGGTAGTAGGAAGTAGAGATGAAGATGGAGAGGGTGATGAGAAGAGTTCATTATTGGGAAATGATTAGTGGAGAGGGTTTTTTCATGTATCAGTACATCCAAAGTGGGTGTTTTTTTATCTTTTTCTTATATTTTAAATGGGATCAAGATGACATATTCCATATGTATGTGTTGTATAACCATGTGTCTATATGTTGTGTTTCAACTGGCTAGAGATTGAAATTTCTTTATGATCATATATGATGTTTATTTTTTTGTCTATCTTTTATATATAGGTTGATCTGACTACTATATTCTACTATTTCCCACTTTTTTTTTCATGGTGCCTTACTAGCCAAGAACCACGTATTAGGTGGCCCTCTATGATTCAACACATAGACTTCGACATAAAACTGAGCATGTCTAAGTAAAAATGAACTGATATCATGGTAAAATTATAATAAAAGTTCATTCATCATTATCATAGGATTATATTTAAGTTAAAATTTTAAATTATGTTTTTTAGTGTGTTTATTATGGTAACAAATATATTTATAGTCTATTCTTTATTATAATAATTTCTTGATAATTATTGATACTTTTTAACTAATTTATTTTTATTAGATTAGACTTATTTAATTAACAATTCATGGCAGAATATGATGATTTATTTTATTTATATAAAATTACTTATTTTGATTTATAGTTTATGTTTAATATGTGTTAATTAACAAACCTATAAATTCAAAATAGCAAATATAAATTAAATGTATATATTTCACTGGATTTTTGTGAATAGTTTGTTAATATGATTCCTTAATGTTGTGTTAATAGAAAATTGTGTTATAAGTTTATAATTTCTATGTATATAAAATAAATTTCAAAAATTATTTTCAATCAAGAATTATATTAATGATTTATTACTCATAAAATAAAATATTTTAAAAAAAAAATCCCTAGTAGTAAGAAATAGATTCTAATTTTCTTATTCCATATCATGTGTTAACTCAAACCTATAGTTTAAAAATAATGTTAAATCAAAGTACGATTCCAATATGACTTCATTTGATTAAATATAATGCTATAATTATATTAAATTCTATTTATTATGAATGTATGGAAAAATATATTAAAATATATTTATTCCTTTTTAAGCATGATGTTTTAATGTTTTTACAACATTAATTTAATTTTATATATGATTTATTATTCATGATAGGTTTGAAATTTAGGTATGGAGTATTTTACTGAAGGATGAACTAATTCTATGGTAATTATGTGATGAAATAAAAAATAAGATTTTATGTTAATAAATTTGATACAGGTATTTTAATTCTTTCAAAATATGAATAATTGAATATAAATATTCTATATGTTCCACTATGAAATATTTAATTTAATTATGGTATAATACTGTGTTGGATTGATGACAATTTCCTTAATGGTTATGTATTGGCATACCTTGTTAATGATATGTCTCCCTTGAACTACATGTTTGATTATTATGGTTGTTTATTTATTATTATAAGGTAAATCAATGTGAAATGAATTATAGTTATATCATTATTGATATATTTTTTATAATTTTGATATGATATCATGAAGTATATGTCATTAGTGAGGAGGAATGGATATCTTGTAGAAATATGTTATTGCATCAGGTCTTGGGGATGCAGAACCTACAACTTTATTTTTTTCATTCATGATATAGAGGTGGTTTAAACCACCGCTAAATATGAAAAAATTTGTCTTAGCGGGGGTTTTTCTTTATTAGTGGTCGTTTTTTTTCTAAAAATTTTAGACTTTACTGACGGTTTTAACTGACACTAGATTATAGTTATTTTTTAAAGCGAAAAATGCCACTAAAACTAAAAAAACACAGAGAAATATACGTTTTACAACACTTTCCAAAAACCACTGCTAAATGGAAGGAACCACCGCGTGTTGATTTCTGACACCAATTTTAGTGGTGGTTTTGTAAATCTCTCACAGGACCATCTAGTGGCAGTTTAAACTACTGCTATATGGAAATTGTTTCATAGTGACACCCTTTACCATATCAACCCAAGCCCAAAATGAACTCACTCAAGGTTGATCTACCACTTGGGAAACTATTGGAGTCCCTGAGACTGAAACACTAAATAGGAATATAATACGGGCCCCTCTGAATCAGATTCAGGTACTTAGGTCAACACCCGATACACTATAACATCATGTCCTACATCAAAATGAAGATGGTAGAATTTCCTTTTCAACTACATAGGGGGTTTCCTCTACATTAACCATTAAGATATTAATCATGGCCTATCTCAGTGCACAAGGTCACTCTGGGATTGTTTAATCACCCAACTTGGTGTTGATCTACCTATGGTTCATCCACCTAGGCTTTTACTAGGGGCAAAATGCCTTACTAAGTCTATCCTTGCCTCTTAAGAGGTATACTGTTTACTTTGTCTCTAAAGGTTCATAGTTTCAACCATTAAGGGACAAGGCATGAATCCTTCACCCATGAGTTTTTAGTGATTCCCAGTGTCCATCCATTTTAGTTAACCATTTTAATTTAATTAAAAAATCATTATTATTTTTAACATCGGCATCACCCTCTGGGTAAATCCCATGAATCCAAACACAACCATAAAAAATAATAAATACCATATGTCAAGTACGAAATACTACCTACCTTATAAAAATATTTGCATTTATTTTCCAAGGGATGATAGTAGATACCAAGGACCATCCATGCTCAACTAAGACATATGAAGTCTTATCACACAAAAAACCACTAGAACTAAATTTATTGTAATTATATTATAATTAATTAAATAATATCAATAACATATAAATAATTAATCTTTGTTATTTACAAAGGAATAAATCTCAAAACATTACCGACCAAATCCCATTACACTAAAAGTGAAACCTAATGCTTGCTAATAACCTATGACACATCCTCAAATTTGAATCAAAGATAATACTAAATCAACTATGTCAAAACAACTATCCAAGAAAATTAATTTAAGATTTAAAAATTATGAATTCACCAAGGTGAAATACTTTAACAAAATGGCACACGATGAAGTGAATATGGCCTTCTAGGTGACCCTCTTCCTAGGAAGAGAAAAAGCACCATCACTGATATTTAATTCCACCACGATTCAGTGGAATCAGAAATGAAAACCATAACTAGTGAAACTATAAATTAAAGGAAGAAGAATAAAATCACAATGGAGGCCAATAGAGTCAAAAATTACCACAAAATAAAAGAACATGGTTTTAATTGCCACCAATAATACATGAAATAAATGGGGAAGGAAATGAGGAAGAGGAGGGGGATACCTGGGTCATGTGTGAAAGACGGAGGATGAAAAGAGGGGTTTTCAATATTAAAACCCATAGAGGAAAAGTGTACATTATCCATTTTTAGTGGGCCCCATTGATTAAAAAAACATATTCTAACCATATGGTTGACACTACCTAAAACCCATCTATATCACATGGATACACTACATGGTTTAACAGACTAAGTTCCAATCATGATACATATATGAAATTCACTACAAAAAACCTCATGGTTTCCCCTAGCATGGCTCATGGTTTTCCAACCTACCCACTTATGAAAATTAGACCACATAGTTATGCCACATGGTTAGTGCTTACCGTGTGCTAACAATGCGCCTTCAGTCTCACTTTTCCAAAACTTCTACTCTAGGCCCCAAACCCCCAAGACACTCTTGAAACATTCAAGTTACCTTATAAGACTTGTTACACATCTAAAAACATAATTTTGATAGGTTCTAACATTGAAAATCTTATTCTAAATCTCTGATAAAAAACCAACCCTTACAGTGGTTTAAAATTCAAATTCCTTATGAAATTGCCAACTCATACAGACAAGGGTTCTTACAACCTTTCCAACATAATTCTCCTCATCATTAAGAAGACCTTTTGGGAATTCATATAAACTACCTAACTGACATAGGTCACAAATTCCAACTCAAACGACCATGTCACATTCCTAAAACACCCAATGCATTTACAAGAACTAGTTTGGAAAAAAGAATCTTACAACCTTAAAACCTGAGCTAATATAAGACAAAATATGATCACTCTGTTGTCTGATTCATTAAAATGCCTATGATACTCTCCAACAATGTTTCTTATTTCTAATATCTAATTATGAGCCATGCCACTTCCACCAATATAATTTCTCACTAAAACACACCCCTAGTTTCCTAGAGATTCCCCTAGAAAATTTATTAAATCACCACACCTAATCATAGATAAGGATACTAGAATGAGTCCTCGATTTTGATTTCAAATGGTTGAATTCCACTCAACGAATCTCAACCCATTCACAATAGTTTTTCCTTGAAAATCCCCAACTAACTCATAAACGACACCCATATCATCCCAAATATTTCAGATAACACAAGTTGAACCATATCTAAAATACTATTTTCAAAAAATTCAACTTCTTCCATTGATGTATCAATAAAACAAAATCTCAATGCCTTTATCCCAAGGCTTCCCAATATAATTATGAGAACACTCACTAAAGCCCCTAACCGACTCTTAGTGACATTTCATGGCCGATTCATCCACTATCCATTTCTGTTGTCATGAAAAAACATGAACACCAATGCATTACCAATAAAATAACCTTGGATAATCACAAGCTATCCCAAGATCGATAACCATGCTCGTACTCCACCTAATTACAAATTCAAACCTGTAACTTTAATTCACTAGAAAATAAAGTAGTAATCAGTTCTATTTACCCAACAACATTAGGAAGCTAAATGTATGTCCAAAGACTAGACTCATCCTTGCACGATCCTTTTCCACATGAGGGTCTCTAATTGGTGACCAATGCCCCACTCCCTACCTTTGGATCATCCTTGTCACTCTACCATTTAAATGAGTTCCCGATCACCATAGCCTGTGCCCTATATATCTCTGAAAATAATAACTCTCCTGGATAGAAACTTTCTAATTCTTGGGAACCAATGAAAATATCACCAATCATATATCAACAACCCATTTAAATGGAATCCATGACCTTATTTTAGTTCTAAATCATAACAGGGCCACTATCCTTGATTTATTCCTCAAAAGACTCAACCACTAAGCATGTGTCACTCCATCCGAGCCACACTCATAACATTATAGCCCTTACTTTCCTTTAACTAACCTCTAAAACCGTTTCTCCAGACTATGCAACTCAAGGTTCACCCTTGGTCAAAAATATCATGTCACTTGATTTATCTCTAATATATCCATCATAATAGGAACATCGCTTAATGTTTTCTAAGATTCGGGTCACCACGCTCACAAGAATCATTTTTTATGCCACCAATCCTTAGACAACACATGAACTCTCACTGACATTTTATTTTAAAAAATTACCATTTGAATGTAGTATAACTAAATTAGAACTTCATAATGGTTGTACAATTCCATACAACTTGACTCATGATTCCATGAGTGGAATATTACAAAGGCCAATCTGATGAGGCATTATGACACATCATTCTAAAAATACCAGAAGCTCCCTAATGAATCACTCATCAAAATCTAGCATCTCACCTATTCCATGATTTATTCCATGGCCTCCCATCACCTGTACTTGTCCTAGCACGACATTCATGCATCATCGGTTTGAATAATGCAAATATCATGTACACTCTTTACTACTATTTGGAATAATTCAAGTCATTATAATCTAATTGTGCTCTAAAAAGTTGCTAAAAATCATTCAATAGTCAATAGGGTAGGCACTCAAATAGTCTTACCCAAAGAATTCAGCTTCGAAACCCAAACAACATTCAGTGATTCCAAGAAACCAAAGGAATCACCCTATCTATATTGAAAAATATGATTATCCCCATGCATAAACAACAATATGAGCATACAAACCACTGATTTATCTCAATCATACTATCTGCGTATTCCCTAGGGTCTAGGACAAAACTAAGTGCATCTTGGTCTCCCACCAATCCCTACAAATAAGAGTCATAATAGGGCCACTAGACCTGACCACCTATCCCATAAGTGTCTCACACTAGAACCACATTCCACTTTATTTTGAACACACAAGAAAAACCCTTTTTCCCACCTCAACTATTACATGACATATAACGTGCTTGAAATATCTCTCTAGAATATGTAAAACTGAATAAATTTAAAGAGATAATCGATCAATGATTATCAAAAAACTATCAACATGGATTCAATTATATTGTTTTGAAATTACATGTCAAAGAGGAAAACACCCTTTAAGTTGTAATTAGAAACCCATTTTATTTCAACCCATTGGTATCTCGTAACATAGAGAGGATTATAGTTTCTTGAGGATTTAAGACATCAGATGTTAAGAATCAATCTTCCAAGACCTAATAATAATTGGAGAATCCTCATAGGGGATTACTCCCTATAGGGTCACAAAATCAAATCATAGGAATATAATTAACTAATCTTCACTAAGAATCAATATATGGTAATACCCATTGAGGTTCCAGTTCTCTATAAACATTAAGGTACCTATCATCATTTCACTACATGATCATACTAAATAACCATAAATTTAGTTCAATTAAGTAAAATATCATAGTATTATAGATGATAAAACTCGATGTAGGTTGTTATGAAACATTAGTTAACATTACCTAAAAGGGACACCAAAAAATGGTCTAATATAAGGGAATTATATACCGTAGTCAACATGGTTCTCTTAACAGTCCCTATATAAGGAATAAAATGCACCTAACAACTGATTTGAGTCACCAATGATTCACTAAATACATATTTTGACCTATTAAGGGTCACTGGACCTCCTACACAGAAGAATGTGTTGACGTTACTATCGCTAAGTCACACCAAAACATAGTCGATATAGTCGACATAGTTTGTGATAAGGGAATATAAAAAGAGTGATCTAACTAAGTAGAATTACATCAAAAAATGATATATAAAAACACTCTTTAGGTTGTTGTAGAAACTTTAAATATTTTCCTCAGTTTTTAAAAAACTCACACACTAGTAGGCCTATAAAATATGTACCCTATGTTCCATATACGATTCAAGAAAAAATGATTCTTTCCTCCATTGGGGAATAGATGAAATCAATCACTGGACTTCCAAAACTGGGCCGAGAGCTAGAATTAAATAAATATTAAAAAATACACACCACATGTGAATAAATCTAAGTGAAAATCATAATCAGCTGTTATAAGAAAAACAATGCAAAATAATCCCATATCCCTAATAACTTACACTTATTACCAGAATAATTTCTCTTGAAGCACCACTGTGATATCCGCCACTAGTCCTAAAACATTAAAAATACTCATTTCCACCACTTATTAAATATTAAAACAACATGAAATAAAATCCTTTCATACCACTTTAACAAATTCCATCCTAGCTCACTCCATGAATAATAGTGGGACCAGTTCATGACTTAGACTCAAGTGTGCCTCCCTAAACATCAGAGGTTCACAACTAGTAGTGAAGGCCTGTGGTTTCTACATGGGGAGACTATACCCCTGTATAAGAGTAATAAAAATAAAAGAAATAACTTAGAATCACCCATACTAGTAAATAAGTAGAGTTTATAAGAAATTAATATAAAAAATTTCATAACTTAGGATCCTTAAATCGTCGGCTCAAAATACCACCCCCCAAATAGATCTGGAAAATTCAAGGTGTGTATAACTAATCAAGAGGAGTATCCTAGGAATTAATTGAGGAGATGATAATCAATCATCAAGGATGTCACAAGCATCCAATGATTTTGGGAAGTCCAGCTACCTAAAAACCTCATCTATAATCCCTTTTCATGATTGAATCCTATTGACACCAAGACTTATGATAAAAATAACAATAAATAAAATAATGGTTATATGTTGGATCCTAAGAAGTTACTTTTGTAATCCCAATCATACAATCACATCACGTTAGTCCCATAGGATGAGTTATAGGAAGTATGTATGGATCTCGTAGATACATTAATAGAAATTGATTGAAAGCATAAATTTAAGAGTAGGGTTAGATGAAAACCTAAATCCTTCTCTACTACCATAGAACATCAGGAAGACTTTTTTGGAATAGGTTCAATGGTGGAACCCGTTACCATTTCTAATAAATCACAAAATTCACTTTATCAGGTTTTTTAACCATTAAGGAACCCATTGGAGTCCCCTAGCTCAAAACACTAGTGAGGTATGCATTATGGGTCCCTCTAAGTCAGATTCGAGGTCTCAAATCAATACCCAATGCACCAAGATGTCACATACTATAACATCATAGGGTCCTTCCTCTATGATATCCATCAAGAGATAGATCATGGCCCATCTTAGTACAAAACATCACTTTGTTATGGTATACTGACCCAAACCAATCCCAATCTACCTAAGGTCTATCCACCCAGGCTTTTACATGGGCTAACATGCCTCCTCGGGTCTGAAATCACCTCCCAAGAGTCTTGGAGGCTACATGGTTTCTCAAGGGTCACAGTATCATCCATCACATGACAAGAACTTACACTAGTGTATAGGGGTTGTTAGTGACCCTAGCGTCCATCCATTTTATTTAACCATTTACATTTAATTAAAAAATCATTAAAATAAACTTTAAATAGGTGGTTCTCCTTTAGGGTAGATACCAATCATCGAAATACAATCATAAATATGTATAAATACCATTGTGAAGGTATGAAATTCAACATACCTTATAATAATATTTCCATTCATTTTCTAGGGGTTGGAAGTAGTTAACAAGGCATGTCCCAGCTCAACCAAGACATATGAATTCCTATCACATAACCAAAACATGAGAAGTTAATGAATTATAATTACATTATAATTAGTTAATTAATATAAAAATTGATATAAATAATTAAAAATAATTATTTAAAAAGTAATAATGCTCAAAAAATCAATGAAAAAAATACCATCACCTTAGAACCACGACCTAATGATCTCTAACAACTCCCAAAAAATCCTTAACTCAAACCAAGAATAGTACCTAAGAAAAAATTAAAAAACTTGACAATAAACATAATTTAACCTTTAAAAATTTATAAATTCAGCATGGTGACATAACTTAATGAAATTATATGAGGTGAATTGAAGATGACCATTTGGGTTTCCCTCTTAATAGGAAGAGAAAAATCTCCATCACAAGTATCCAATTCCACCAAGATCTGGTGGAATAATAAATCGTAACCTTAACCAAGGAAACTAGAGATTAAAGTAATAATAATAAAATCAAAATAGAGGATAATTAAGTTAAAGAGTTACTAAAAAATTCCAAAATGTAGCTTCAAAAATCCACCAAGAATTCCCCAAATCAATGGGGGATGAAAGGAGTAAGAGGAGGGGGTTTCCTATGTCACACATGAGAGAGGTAGAATTTAATGTGGATGCTTCCCTCTTAAAACCAATAGGGGAAAATAGAAAAATACCCCTTTTTAATGGATCAAAAAAATTCAAAATCCTTTCACCAATCATGTGGTTGACACTGCCTTTGATCCATTTATCTCGTATAGTTACAGTGCACTGTTTAATCAACCATGTACAAACCATTAAACATATGCACAATTTACTAAATACACCCACATAGTTATACCTATCTTATTGAAAGGTTTACCATCCCACACAACTATGAAAATTAGGCCAAATGGTTATACAACAGAGTTAGCGATAACGAAGAACCCTAAGATAAACGTTTCCAAAACATTGACTCTAGGCCTAAAATCCTTGAGATTCTCATGAAACCTCTAAACTACATTTTAAGCCTCTCTACAATCATGAGGATTATTTATATTAAATTTTTAGGAAGAAAATATATATTTTTATATGTTTATTATGTATGAATAAGTGATTTTCCTAGACTTTCCCAAGTTACTAAGGATGATACCACTTTTGAAATCTTATTATCCTTCATTTAGATGAATTTTATGTGTTTTTTGGAAATGGATTAGATATATCCACATAGAATTCATAGTAATAAAATGAATATATCATATTTAATATCTAAAATTAATTTATGACCACTTATAACAGCAAGGATGATGATGAAATCTATTTATAGAGGCCTTAACCCCAATCAGGAGAGGTATTTATCTAAAATGGTTATAAAAAAACTCTATATTGTGATATGTCTATTATTAAGTAATATGCGAGTTTCTTAGACTTACCCAAGTTACTAAGGTTAATACCTAAAATCTAACTATAAATAAATATTATTTTAATTGATTATTATAAATTAGACATTGACCAAAAAAACCATGATATGTTAAAATGAAATCATATTGTTATAATATAGATTTTAAATTAGTAGCTAAAATAAGAAATAACTATAGTATGGAATATACGAAGGAAAAATGAAATAAATGACACCCGGTAATGTATGTCTCTCTTATGATGCTAATTTGTCTCAGCTTGAGAAGGATGAAGTTTTGATTAGGGTTTGATGTAGACCAATCCCATTCCAAACATAAATAATTATGGTATGAACAAAATAATATATTGGATAATTTCAATCTCATTGAAATTTTTAT
This sequence comes from Viscum album, assembly GCA_963277665.1. Lineage (NCBI taxonomy): Eukaryota > Viridiplantae > Streptophyta > Magnoliopsida > Santalales > Viscaceae > Viscum > Viscum album. Next base: position 12,836 of record CAUJRU010002299.1, read on the forward strand.
GAGATCCATGCTGGTAGAATCACTACCAACAATTGCTATTAGAGCTTACATTATGATTAGATCTAATGTAGGGAACATGAGGGATTATGTGACTAGAAATTATGATGATATAACCATGTAATTATTAATTCAATAATTTATTTAACATATTAAATTTTCATATTTTACAATTTTACTTTTAAAAAAGGTAATTTATTCACTAATGCACTAATAACATTAATGAGATCATTAGATTCTGTGAAATGTTTTTTTCCTAAAAAATGAATTCTATATGATTTTTTTAAATAAACTAAATATATTTTATATATTTTTGATATGAATAATATATATAATATAATAACACAAATTTTATTATTAATTTATAGGAAATAAGAATAATAATTTTCAATACATTGAAAAGTTATTTTCCTATAAAAATGTGTTTCTCATTATATTTTGTGATTTTCATTTAAAAGATAAAAGATAAAATTATATAATTTTAATTAGATAAAATAAAATTCATCTTTGGTTTTAAAATTTCAAAATTAACATAAGATAAATTATATATATTTTTCTAAAAAAATTGATTTTTAACTGAATAGTAGAAAATATAGTTTTTACCAAAACTATGAATTTTATAACTCTATATACAAGACCTAGAGGAGTATAAAAACATTTAATTGGTCAAATATGTATTTAATAAGTAAAACTTAATATTTTAAAAATACAATGTTAAATTTATAAATCTTATGATTAACATTTTAAATACTTAAGTAATATTTTCTAATAATTTTCTTGGTCTTTTCTATTAATCAATTTTTTTTTGTAAAATTTGATTTTAGATTGATTTTAATGATACATAAAATTTAATTATTCTATAATAAACCAACTTGTGTCCTGAAAATAAAAAATATATTATTTTACCACACACATAAATTTTAAGCTTAAACATACACTTTTTTTAAAAATGGGTTTTTACACATTACGTGAATTAAAGTTAAAATAAAGTTTATTGACAAATATAAATTTTATATAATAAAAGGGATTTAATATTTTTAATTATTTTCAAAAAATTATTTTTTATGTTACATTGTATTTATATTCATTAAATTTATCTTAGGTAAAAACTAGTTACCATGTTAAACCAAAAAAATTGTAAAAGTAAAAATTATAAGAGAAAATGAATTTTTTTAAACATGTTTGAAAATGAGTTTTTGTGGTATTATGAACCTTATATTATCACCCAATCCATTATTATTTATTTTTTATTCTTATTGACATTCTAATCATGTTCACTATTTATTTTTAGTTGAAATATTAACGAAAATTCCATTCTCCCCACTTATAAAAGGGTCCTCCCACCACCCCTTCAAGAACACTACCAAAATCAGGTCTCCTAATGAAAATATTATCATTATAATTTTTTTAAACCTAATGATTTAAAATTTAGACTATGTTCACAAGATATTGGCTTAAAACCTCCATTTCCAAGTTGTATTCCAAGGAAAAGCCTAAGTTATTAAAGTGAGTACTTTTCCCCCCTAAATTATTTTATTTTCTTTCTTTAATTACATATATAACTTTATAATTATTATATAATTACATCAACATTGTTTTCAAACTTAATTTTATTATTCTTAGGTAATAAATATTAACCAACTTTTTAACTTTATTTTAATAAAAAAAACTGTTATTCGTGCATTGTGTGGACTACCACCTCCACGATGTGAATACTTCCGTTTTCACCAACAAATATATTTGATGGTTATAATGGTGAAATTGATTAATAAATTTGACATATATAATAAAATTATGATTATAAATATATAAATTATAATCCAACATCCTTACCAATCATTCTCTGAGAAATGGAATTGTCAATAATACATTGTGCTGACTACCAGCTCCATGAAGTAACGTATATCGTTTTGATCTAGTTTCTTTATAATTTATGTAAATTAATCAAAATAAGATTAAATAGATTAAAGTATCTATATAATATCATTATTATTCTTTAATAATATTATTTTTCCAAAATAACCCACTTTTATAATCATAATCATCCATAAATTATGGTATGTTCATGTTTGGATCGGTCTAACCACCTACATGAACTATGATGAAACATAAAAACATGGATGAAAATAAAAACATAGTTTCTAATTATATATTATATAAATAATAAAATAAATATTTTTAATGGACTCCTTAAATATTAGACTCATTAATAAAGATACCACCATCTATTAATTCAAAATCAATTAAATATAATTGTCACTAATTTCATCTACAATAATTGTAACAAAAATACCATATAATGAAATTATAACATTATAAATAATTATAAAATAAAAATTCAAGTATCTTTTATTATCTATGAATGATGAAATTTTTTATAATAATGAAGAACAACATTTTTCTGATAAAACCAGTTCAAAATGATCAAGAATTTTCAACCCAATATTGAAAATAGATAATAAATAACTAATATAAATATAGAAAATTATTTTAAATTAAGTTTATAAAAGGTTATAAATATGAATAATTTTATGAAATATATTATTAAGGTATTGTTTTGTTACACATGAGATTCAGTAGCTTTAGTTGAAGACATGAATTATTGTAAGCGTTTCTTATTTTAATTTTCAATTCCTTGAGAAAAAATTATTATTATAAACCATATTTTATTTAGAATGGTTTATATAAAACCCTTTAACATTTTTTAACATTATTACCTTATATTTGATGATATTTTATTTTATATTCCTTGTTCTTTCTCTTATGGAATTTTGACGCAAAATTAAAACAGTTGTAAGGGGTTCTATGTCTCTAATTTAACTTCTGGAGACATAATTCTTATTATGGATGATGATATATGTAATATGTTGGGATTATTTCATAAGGAATTTATTTTACAATATTATTTTTTTAAAGATTCACATCATTTCCCCTTTTTAAATACCTTTTTATTCAAATTTACCAATGTTTAAATGGGGGTTTTGATTAAAATTTTACTCAATGAATAATGGTTTCTTTGACAATATTATATTCAAATATAGATTGTTTATAAAATATAATTCATCTAGGTATTTGTTTTATTTATAAAACCCATAAAAAATTTTAATTGATATTTATGGGGTTTTATATGTCCCCTCAAAATTTCATTTCCCCTTAACTCTTTTCTCAAAATGTTTCTTGTTAGTGAAAATAACCCCATATATTCTTCCTAGTTGGGAACCTATATTTTTTCATATACATATTAATTATATTAATTTTTAAATTTTATTATCTATGCATCAATAATTTATTGATGTAATATTTTTATACCTCATATTCTTTAAAATTTTTCAATAGATTTTTAAATATTTTTATGGGTAGTTTTTCTCAAAGTGAGAAAAAACTTTATTTTTAATTTTTTTAGCTAAACACATACTTCCACCACATTTTTAAATTTTTAAAAATATTTCTCCCAATGTTTTAATTTATTATGAATTTAATTATTTTTCTATTAGATTTATAAAATATTTTATTTAATATGATTTTAAAAGATCTAGGATATTTCTTATTTCTAAAGAGAGTTTTTCTTATTTTTATAGAAAAGTATTTTTCATCTAAGTCATTGTCCATTGACATATATTGTGCTTGATTATAGATATTATTATAATATTACCATCCAAATTCTTTATATGGATGAAATATTCAATGTTATTTTCTATATAAGATACAATCCATCACTTCATTTTTCTCCCCCAATCATATTCAGTGTATAACAATAATTTTTTTCCAATTACTTTTATTTGTGAATAAACTATTATTTATTTATTTTTTTAAACAATGTTCACCATGATTACATACATTTGTTGATTTTGGAAATAATTGAGTTAACCATATTATTTTTATACATATAGTGTTAATTATTTGATTGAGGCGTATTTACTTATAAAGTTAATGAATATATTTGGATACTGATTTTTTTCCATGGGTTTATTATGTTATGGTTTTTTATAGAATTATGAATGATTTATTTATTTAAATCCATTTTAAGAGTGAATTAAACACATTTTGTTACCATGTTTTTTTGTGATGTGCGGAATAAACCCCATTTTTATTCCCATGGGTTTTTATGAATAGACCAATGATTGATTTCATGGAGAACATGTAAGTATTGGTGAACAAAGGGTGGGATCATATATCACCCTCCAATGCATTAGTTAAGGAGTTATATTCCATAATACAAGTATTTTTAGTACAGTTTAGTTTCTCAAATGCATGGGCACTAATGGTGAGGCTCATGAATGTAATGTTTCCCCATAATGATATTTGTTCCTTATTTGAAAACTTTTATAGTTTAATACTTATTCACATGAATATGTTATTCTTTCATGGATCATGTTTACTAATTTATGTTCCCAAACTCTTTGGGTTTATGTATTAATGTAAATCTTTATCTCATGTGTCTTATTGTATACTTTTTTGGGTTTTGAATTTTCTTATGTATCTCGATTATAAACATATTCTCATTTTATGATCAAATATGATATTTGAATGTTATCACCTATTTTTTCCCTTAATAACCATATAATATCATCCCTTTATTATGTTTCCTTTCCCTATATTATGAGGATAATATAAAAGAATTTTATATGTAGTATGGTGTGGCTAAATTATGGGGAAATACTCACAAGTATTGAAAAATAAATTTCTTATATAGCTTGTCCCTAGTGACAGTAAACCTTCCATACTTGGTATTATGAGATTATATTGTGATATGTTATGGTTAAATTATATAAAGTAAAATAAATATATTTTTATCATGATTCTCATAATATAAAATCCAAATATCCATCACCATTATTTTTAGAATATCCTATTAATCAAATATTCTAGTGTTAAGGATCAATATTAATCTTAGAAAACACTTATGGAGGCCATATCAAATTATCCAAAGTTATTTAGTCAGACTTCACTTTCTAAATGAATTAACACATATCTCGTAAATTTTTTGAGTGGAATCCCTAACTCTGAAGCACTATACTTAGATTCCTTAACCCTTGCCTCTAATTTACACCAAATATTATGGTAGAAACTACTCTTGATTATAAATTGGTATTCTTAACCCAATAATTTCATTAGACCACCCCCATAAATGAAATTATCCTGATGATTTTTAGACTAATATTGTGATCTATGGGTTCATTCAAACTCAAGTAATAGAAGTCATTTTCTAACTTAATATATCTATTTATGGATTTTATTTAACTTTGGTGTAAATATTGTTTATTTAATACTTATTAATATTTTATAGATTTTACATAATTGATTATCCATATTTAATTAAATAATTTATGTATAATTATTTTATTCCATTCCATATTTTCGTACTGGCTAATTTATTTACTTTACACGATCACGATTTATCCTTCAAATAACTCATGCATCACATAAGGATATAAATAACTATGCACTAAAAAATAAAATGAATAATTGATATGAAAAAATAAATACTTGATTCCATGTAATTCTTAAGTTACAACGTTCCTCCATTAACATGGTTATATCCTTAGTTTTGTTTCAACTTTTCTCAGGTCCTGAACCATATCCTCTCATCGAGAGATTCATCCATTTAAAATGTTTACCCTATCAAAGGTGATAGTTTTTAGGGTTTTAGGTTTGAATAAATAATTCTTGGACACACATTCACATACATAATAAAGAATGAAGGGATGATTCAAGAATTGTCATTTTTATTTTAGTAATAAATTATCACATAAACCATTAAATAAATAATTAAATTAAATGAATAAATACAACACATGAATAGACTTGTGAATCTAAATATCCATTATAACATGAAACAACAACACATTTATCTTTGATAACACTCATTTATATTTATTTTAATTAAGATAAATTTTCTAGAATTAATAAATTAATATATTAATTAATTAATTTTTTATCTTAATACTATATCTAGATAATCTTTGAGATATAATACACCCGTCTTGTATTATTTTAAATAAAATTAATTCCAATTTAAAATAATTATGTAAAAAGTGTGCATTGATAATTCTACGCAACATGTACATTTTTACATCAAATTAAAATTTATTACTAGAATCCAATACATACACGATGTGTACACTAGAGGTAGAAAAAAATCTATATTTTTTGTATGATTAAATCTATTTCTGGAATTTAATTCTTACATGGTGTAAACTATAACTTGATATTTCATGCATATTCCTTTATGTATGGTCCTTATCATGTACTCTACACTTACATAGCATGCATTCCCACATGACATGTCATGATATACATGGAATTCAGTCCATTCTGTGAGTCCATTTAATATGAATGACATGTATGACCATATGACATGCCATAAATATATGTGTCTTGTACTATTACAAATATGTGTGAAGTACATGAAATATATTTTAACCATTATACATATTTTATTTTAAAAATTTATATGGATAATAATTATTAAGTAATTATATACATATGATATGCCAATAATCACTAAGCATGTAACTAGTACAGAATAAAACCTATCACATGGTGTGTGTATATATAATAACACACCTTGTAGTTTATGTCTCACTTTAATTTTCCACTTTTGACCCACAAAACATGACTAAAGTCTTAGTGTGTACCTTGAATGACTTATCACATGTTACACGATGTGTAAATTCAACTAAATGCTATATAATCTACATCTACCCATGTCTCTTGACAAGAAATAGATATCTAATGTGTAATTACACCACATGGTTGACCACATGACATGTTATGATTTATATAGGGCCAAAACCATGGGGTATTACATGGTGTAGATGTTAGCTACACACCATGTGATACCTATCAATCTGCATGTTACACCAACAGTCAATACACAACATGTAATGACACCATGTACTGATCCACACTACATGTTTTTATTATTTTAGTCCATACTTTGCGTGGATGACCATGGGTACATAGACTCCATGTACTCATGTCATGTAACCAGCAACCTTGGTGCCTTTTAATGGTACCTTCTTGTATGTTTCATTTGTTGTTGATATGTTCTTGACTAAAAAAACTTAGATGAATGTGAAATATTTATTATTAGATTAATAAAAAAACTTTAAAATTGAGAAACTCACAAACAAATATGGGAATTAAACAAGAAAATTATATATAATTATAAATTTAAATATGACTACTCTGATACCACTTTAATGTTCTTGAGCACAATGAAATTTTTGGTTTGATTCCCATTTAAGGTTTTTTGTTGGATTAAATTAATAAATATGAAGAAAATGATGAGTGAAACCCCAGAATATCCTATATAGGATGTTTCCAATTTAATTTACAATTAGTTTTAAAACAAGAATTAACATATTTGTGATAATTATTATTGATAAAATTTATAATGCTATTATAGTATCATTTTTATCATAATTGAGAATCAAAATGAGGACTCGTCTAGTTATATCCAAACATGATCTATGAATCATTAAAAAACTTTTATGGTTTTTAGAGTGCTAGAACATAGTAACCTAGATAATCACATCCTTCCTCATTGATCATAAAAAGGGGTCATCTTGTTCTCTAGGTTTTCTTAAGAGGGAGGTTATATGAGTTTCTCTCAGAAAGTCTTTAGATAATTCACTGTAGATTTTCTATTATGAATAAAAGCTATAATCATTTTAAATGAAAAAATTAGAATATATATCGAGGGTTGAAATTCAATTACTATGCAACAAAACTTTATAAATTTTATATTATAATCAATTCCCCGTGTCTAATAATAATAATGATAATATTATTATCATATCCCATAACATACGATTAATTAGATATCCTATGTTAAATAAATAAATAAATATCGATTTAAATTATATTAATTAAAATATTTTATTTCTATCATGGCCTTAACTTGACCTATCTATCCACCATGGAATTTATCCTACCATAAATAATAAAATATTTAATCAAATAAATATTATATTCCCAAAACCACATGACTGGATATTTATTTTAATATTCATGTAACTAAATAGATATTTATATTAATCTATTGTTTAAAATAGTGAATAAATAAATAATTATGTGTTACCTTATGAATAATAAACAAGAGATAAAATTAAAATCACATTTTCTAAACTAAAATATATCTTTATTGAATCTATGTGATAAAAAATACTTGAATAATTATTCTACAAGTTCAGAATAATATATATTCTTATTATTAGATTCAATATAATTTAATGAGACTCTAAATAAACCTAGTGTACGAACCTATGGGATTCTTCCTCAGTGGAATTATGTGAACATACCTAAAGTCTAAGATCACCATCTACTAACACATTAAGGAAACCATAAAGAAATAATTTAATATATAAATGATAAAAAAAATTCCCAACAAATGCGAATTTTTAATATAATCCCCTTTTCTAAATATACCTTTAAAATAGATTCATATATGTTTTATCAACTTATATGCTTGATTTATCTTTATTTAACATTCTAAAATTTAATAACTGAATAAGTACCATGTCCATGGATTTAATATTAAAATTGTATTTCAATCAAAGGGCTAGATACATTTTTTTCAATTAATATGGAAAGCGTAAATAATTTCTTGAATTATTTAATTAACATCATACAACTTATGATGCACCCAACATATGTTACCTCACAAACCAACATACTTTACCTCAGCTTAAACCTATGGAATTATAATTTTTATCTATACATAAAAGTATGTGATTAATGATATAAATTAATAATAATCCCAAGTCTAAATAAAAATACACATGAATATAGATAGGAATATCCAATGAAACATAAAGATGCGGAAATACTATTGATGGGTATATCCTCATAGCCTTCCTTCTTGGAGATTAAAAAATAAAAATTTCATGAGAATGATTCTTAATGTCTTATGAGTCTCCAATACATGATATTAAACATCATCTATTTCCCATTAGATAGATTACATATATACCATATGACATATTTTTAAGAATACAATCATAGTATCTCAAGGATATCATAATATCATGGAATTTATATAACCTTTAGATGAGAAAAATAATCTAGGGACATTATCACATTGATGTTACAAAAAGGAAAAATAATCATGTGATAATATATTTATTAATTTCCCAGAAATTGAAAGAACAAAGTTAGTTGGATATAATTATTGAACTCTAATAGGTTGCCTATATAATATTTCATCCTCTTAAATGGAATAATACCATGGTTATACTTCACTTGATCTACAAATAAATCTTAGTAAAAAAATATATATCATTAAATTTATCCTAAAATATAATCTCTCTTATATATACAACCTTATTACCTAGTTCCCATGTATTTTTATAATAATTACCTTGCATAAAGTAAAATTTTACCCTTGAAATAGATTATACTATATTATAAGGTATTTCATCTTATTCATTATCATATATTTCATTTATTTCATCTATAAAAGTGTTTTGATGTTCACCAGTCAAACAATATTCCAAATTAATCATTTACCTTTGGCATTAACATATAGAAATGTGGTATAAAATTATTATTTCAATAATAAATATAGAAAAACTTATAAAGGAACACATATCATTACAAAAAACTACTTAGAAAACTTTTGATAATTTATTTTTTATAATCACTTCCAAATTTCTTACTGATATAGTGTTTTTCCACTTAGGGGTCCATTTTATTTTACTTATTGATGTTATCTTTGTTTAAATTAGTAAAATGTTTTCAAAATATTATTTTCCTATGCCATGTTATTTTTTATTATTTATTTTATTAGAAGAATAAATTTCAAGTATACTTGTCTTGTTTTCCCCTTTACTTCCTACTTGTAGTATGGTAACAAATTGAATCAAATTGTATATAATCATCATAGGTTACATTAATTTTTTTATAGAGTTGAATGATTTTTTTTATTTTTTATATATTATTAAAAGAGAATATGATATTATTTTCTTTATTTTTCACATATCATCCCCATACAAACACCTCCTGGGATGACAGTGAATATAATTATGACCCCCTAAAATCCAACTCCAATAGGTCATGGGTTTACAACTAGATCCGAATAAATTTAACAAAACTAAATGAGAAACTAAAAATAAAATCCATTATTTAAAACAAAACTAATCCCATAATTTATGCAATTTCATACATAAATCAAGGTCTCTAAATGAATATTATAAATAAGAAACTTCAATAAAAACAACACTACAGATACCAACCTACTCTACACTGTGAGCTATTAATTCCTATTCTAATCACTAAATCTATCCTATAGACCTATAAAAATAGTGTATATATATAATATGTTAGAATAAATGTATACTTATCAAGATCCTCTCTAAAACTTCTCATGAAAATATAGAAAAATCAACCTAATTCCTTAGTGACTATATTGTGAAACCAACCAATTACCTTGATAGATCAATTGTCACTAATCCTTCACTAATAATCACACACCCAATAATAAAACCATATATACTAATACAATATATTTAAAATATAATTGAAGATAACCCATATCTACTTACCAATTGAACTAGTCACCCTCATGCCCTGATTGTATACACCCTGGTGCTCCCATATCCTCCATATCCATATAATCACATTACTATATAACCTCATTACAACCATAATCATATAACCACAATTATATATCAAATAGCCACATATATACATCTCTACCACCTTTTATTATCGCATAATGGTTTATAATATAAACATGAAGGAAATAAAACCCATTCCCTCCCCCTCCCATATATATCTCCACCAAACACCCACATCATCACATATCATAAACTCAAGCTATTATAACCCATACTAACTTTAAAAGAGAGTGTGGAGAAAGAGGTGTTATTCAACAATCCAATTTCTCTTTAACATTTCATAAGATAGTAAAAAAAATTAAATCCAAGATAATGAAATGTAGTAAAAACATATATTTTATCTAAGGAATGGTGAAATTTCAAGTTTCACCATGTTTGGTGTTAATATAGGGATGTTTTTGCATGATTTGTGCGAAAGTGAAAGAGATAATAGATTTCTAAAACTTGTCAAGACAATGTATTAGTGATTTTTCCATGGTCATGAGTTATAGTGTAATGCTATTATGGTTCTAGAATTGATGTATCTCTCTCTCAATTCATATCAATAGTAATTTTACAATCATGCATTTATCACCCTTGGTTGTTGGTTTTAGTGAAACTTATCACAAAAATCATTACTATAAGATGATTATCAATCTTATGTTCATTGGGAATAAAAGCTAAATTTACCAAATCTCTAAAATAGAATTCAACCCTATCAATTTAGGCACCTCTCAACCAAGAAATGATGATTCCAAATTGTTTATGATGTGATTATTCTATCCACACACATATCAATAATCATTATGAAATTCAATAATCAATCACTCATGCTTCATCATATATAAGTATAATTTTGTAGATGGATATAACGAATTAATGTTCAAGGTAGAAACAAAAAATGACATACAAATTGAATATAATCGAAAAAACTTAGAATATCTTGTTAAACCCAATATTAACAACATAAGAAGAATTTTAAAATATAAGAACTATAATATGTATATGTAATTACCCAACTACATCAATAATTGATGAGGAATATATCCCTACATATGAAGGATCAAAACTATGGACATTGATAATATAAGGAAAGTGACTACAAAATATCTAAAATATAGAAAGAGTAACTGAATAAAGATGTTTATCACCCATTTATAAGCCTCTAATACTCCCAGATATTTACACATGCCATCCAGATTACTTAGATGAATTATATATATCATGTATTATATTTCCTTTAATGCATGAGTTAATGATGAGATCCATGATCTGAATATATGTCTATCTACTAAGGATCATACACAATTTGTACGGTATGTTACTTGACTTCACAGTTCAGTTACATGGATTTAATGGAATATTATCTTTATCCCCACACCCTTTTCAGGTTCCCTATGAGTATGTAATCATGAAAAATGTATTTTAGTTCTTTAATCAACTTCCTTTGATAATTTAGAACCTATAACATGTGTTTGGGGGTTATATAAACTCATTTGAAACAACATTGGAATTGCAATGATGAAACTAAAACAATTTATGACTTAAATACCTAAGAGTAATTTGTATTTTCTATATCATATATAGGTTTGAAACATGCCATTGGATAGGAATAATTTTCTTGGGACATACATTTTTGGATTATTTTGGAGTGATTATGTGATGTGCTTTGCAACTTGATATGGAATTGGAGTGTGAAAACATCATTTTGAGGGGACATGAGTTGCATTAATTTGGTCATAGCCTATAAATTTTATGTGGTTCACATTATTTAGTGGTTTTAAAACATTTGCCATATTTTCAAAATTTCCCTAGAGTATTGAAACATGGAGAGAAATTTTTGGACCTTGTAAGGTGTTTTTGCATGATAAATTTTATTGAGTGAGGTACAAAGACCCTGTTTGAGTTTGTAGGAAAAAGTTTTCAAGGAAACAATATAAGTAATTTTCATGAGTTTCATTGAATATGATATATATGTGGTACGTAGATGAAATTTTCATTGAGTAGTGGGAATAATCTCACTGTATAGAATGAATGATATTGTGGATCACTAATGTACATATACTTTCACAATATGTCATTGGTGTCATGATATAACCTCAATATATAATATGATAAAACATATAGTGATTGATAGATCATTGAGAACCAATGCAAGGTTACATTGTTCTCTCGATATACTCTCTAGTCCTAATGTGACCATTGTTTAATTTGGTGTAGCCTTAAATTTATTCACACATACATAGAGTGAATCCTAGTTTAATCTCATATAGCCAAGGGAAATTTTATTTTAGTCTTACACTGTTGGCTTGGATATGTATCAAGTATTGGTAAGTAAGGTCTCAACATCCCTTTTAGATTTGAGACTTCTTTCTTCTTCCTTTTCATACAATGATTCAACATTTTCCTAAAAATAAAAAAATTCAAAGTATTATGAATAGATATAAATTTATTTTATTCTAAAATAACATTTACAAAATAATTTTAAAAAAATGAATGATTTAAAAAATAATTATCAAATCCCATGAAATTATATGTTACACTGAAAACAAAAAAGTGATTTTTCCTAAAAAACTTGAGGGAAAAAATGAAATTATAATAAATGAAATATGATTAGTTATTTTCATGAATCACTTCCCAAAAAAATAACAATTAATTATCCTAAGTAATCACATTTAACAATTTTATAAAGGTTCGATCTCCCATCAAGTTCCATCCTCTAAAAAATAAAAGTTAAGTAAAAAATAGATCAACTGAATATAATCCCCAAAAAGCCTAACCTTTGAAAATACCCCTTTCTTGAGCTCCTCATCCCTTACCCAATTACACAATTACTTGATAATTATTATATAGAATTATTATACATCATCACCCCTTATTTATTTTAGTTCAAAAATCCCCAAATCATTTAATCGCCTTTAAATAACTAGGAACTTATAGATTGTTTCTAGCTATTGTTTTTCAAATAAAATATTAAATGAGTGAAAATAACCCATAACTAAACCATCAAAAATATTATAAATATCTAGAGGCTATTTTTGAAAGTATAGGCATATAATAAAGGGTTGGTAAGATAGTTATCAGGCCACTCTTACTCTAATCATTTACAATAACTCATAAACATAATGTGCCATGTTATATTAGTTAGATTTCTATATCAGTTCCCATCCACTCATTTTACACTGTTATATAAAATTTATGAGAATTTAATTTAGGGAATATCTTTTAAGTGTTAGTTTTTTTTAAAAAAATCTATAAAATATTGAGTTCAAGTTTCTAGTGAGTACATGTCAAAATGTGACGAAACAGAAAACCTTTTCTATTAATCTATATCTGATGGAGTTTTAATAAAATAAACCATTTTACCAAATGTTTTACTATGTAAAATTATTTAATGGGCTCACATTAAAGATCAATTTTTTAAAATATGTATAAAAAACCAAAATAATTGAAAAATAATAAGAAAAGTGAAAAAAAAATTCCTAAAATATAAAAATATCCCAACATGCTATACTTGTTCCATTAATTTCCCTAAGTGAATTCGACTAGATGTGATCAATATCAATAAGAAATGAAATAATACAGAATTTAACTTAGTTAATGAGGAATAAAACCCAATGAATTCATTTGTAGAATGTTTATAGGAGTTAATATCATATAGTGTCTTATCTGGATTGATTTCATACTATTTATTTACTCTCTATCCATTCATGTTTCAGGGTCTCTTTTATTCACCTATAGTAATTTAAGATACACTAAAAGGTAGAAATTTATAAACAATAAAGGTTCATTAACATATGAAACCAAGATTGACCATAATCATTTTCAATATAGATTTATTGAGTTGTACTTTTTCAATAGGAAGGAATCTGTCTTTTATATCAACTTATCTTGAATCAAACTTTCTTCCACATTGAAAATTATATCATTCTCAATGGATTATCTTTGAATTTCATCCATCTCTTGTATTTTCGTCTTCCTTTGGTACTTATCTTATTTTAAATCAAAGTTAATATTCTTCACTTCTTAAAATTTATTTACTCTCAAATCCCAGAGGGATGTTACAAATTCCTATAAATTAGCATATATGGACTCATTTTTGTGGATGTATTACAAGATGTTCTATTAGACCATAAAGTGTATTTTAACCTATTTCTCAAATCCTTCATGTTAGGGTTGAAAATATTCTCAACAATCCCTCTAACTTTTTTGTTGGTTACCTCTAAAATACTAATGTCTTATGGGATGGTATTGTGTTGATGTTCTATAGTTTAATCCATATATCTTCATCAATGATTATATGATTCAATTACAGAAATGTGTTCTTTGGTAACTGATGATTAATCTGGTATTGAAATTTTTAAAAATATGTTAGATCTAATAAAATAAAAAATAATATATTAATCATCAGTCATGGTGGTGTTAGATTCTAACAACCCTAAAATTTACTCAACAACCAACAATATAAGAGAATATCAAATAGACATGGTAAATGGTACTATAATGATCAGGGTCCATGCATCAAATATTTTAAAAAGGTTTATGATTTTATAAGGCCTTTCTTATTTTTGAAACATCACTAGCGATTTGGAATTGCAGACACTTTTTACAAAATTCATGGGCATCCTTAAAAATAGTTGTCTAGTATAAGATAGATTCTAATATTTTACTAGCAGTTCATTAACGTCCAAAGTGGCCTCTAAAAGGAGAGGTGTGACAAAATTTAAGTACATATGGAACTTCACTCTTGGTCATACACCTTTTAATTTTCTAGTCTCTATAAATTCTATAAAGTTTTGGGTCATCCTAAACATATAACTTTTATTCCTTAATTACTGAGACCATTATATAAGGTATTTTTTCCTTCTGAATAATTATGTATATTTTATACAAAGACATGTAACACATAATTAAAACCAAAAAACATTATTTCAAATATTGAAAACATTATAATTAGAAAATAAATATATCTAATAAATTTGGTAATATTACCATGGGAAAATAAATATAAAAAATATAACTATAATAGTAAATACTATATCATTTTGATCTTCTATAATTATCAAACCTGTGGAGGAAACTATATACGTTGAAACATAAAATTAGTAATGAAATAAATATTTAAAAAAATATAATATATAACTATGAGAGGAATATATGTGAATTATAAATAAAGAAAACATGAGGCATTTATAAGAAATATAAATCCAATATGACTATTCAAATAGTAACTAGACCATAAAAAATAATGACCTGACCATTAATAAAATTAATACGACTGTTAGAATAGTAACATAATTAATAAAAAATATAAGGACATGTAAATAATATTTACTCCAAATAAATTAAGTAAATAAAAATATTATAATTCCACTAAATAAGTATTCAAATTATAAACTCAAATAAAGCATAAGTATATTTTTGATAGTGTATCTTAATTGATTTTATAAAAGTAATATGTTTTATGCAAATAATTAAAATTACTTAATTTATAAAACTATTTTGACAAAATGAATAAAATTTTTTACAATTATTGTGTGAAAATTATTTTAGAGTTAATTGTAGATAATGTTTTTGTGAAACTTAAAATTTTAAATGAATAAAAAAAATAAACTTTTTAAATACCACATGATTTATAACATAATAATGATTTAATAAGGACCTATGAAATCTTGAATTGGTTATTTTGACCAAACAATAATTTAATAATACAAATGAGTCATTTAAAAATAATAATATTAATTTCAAAACAAAAAATAATATTTTAATAAGTTTAAATATATAAATTATTCCATTTTTTTTAAATTTTCTTATTTTATTTTTTTGAAACTAGAACATTTTGTGTATAAAGGGTTAAAAGTCCTAATATCATATATTTTTATTCAAATATGAATCATAATTTCCAAAATATCTCAATTGAAAGGTTTAATTTTTAAATAATAATTTATTCAATATTTTAACAAAAAAATACCCCTTGCCTAAAGTATAAACACTCCCTACCTTCCATTGGAGAACAATTTTCCATTATAGCATCCTGACCCGATTTTCTAATAAATAGTGCTCTACACCAATTTACCACAAGGCCTTAGGTGTGCCTCCCTTTATGCCAAAGGATATTGATAAGAAAAGAGGGTTTGATGAGGTGATAGTGGGGATACTATACCCTATAGGGGTTATATTAATAATGGTCCATATATATATAACATAATGGAAGAAGGAACATAAATAGAATAAGAAACAGAAAAACTTAGCAGAAGCATAACAAACAACATTAATGATCAATAAGCCCAAAGGCATAACCATTTCTTCATGATAAACATTTTACAATAGTTCATACATAATAAACATTAAATTTATCATGTTACTAAGCACATAGGTACAGAAATATACATATAAACCCAAAAGAAGGTCCAACTTGATGCAGAGAAACCACATGGTCCACTTCCATCCATCCCATGAAAAATAAGTACAAATTCAATCACTATAGACCTACTATTATGATGATCCCTGACCTAATCTCAAATAGATAAATCTTACACATGTCCTAAAGGGCCCATGTAGGGTGTTATTATGAACTTAGTAGGTCACCACCCATGTTTGCCTATCTTAAATCCATAATTTTACAATGTGTATGTAAAGTATAAAAAAAGGGAAACACATGCACATTAAATAATTAACCCTCTTTTATTTTGATCAATAACTATAATGGGGAGTTTAAATCCTTCACCCAATATTGATATATATATATATATATATATATATATATATATATATATATATTAAAACATGCCTCAAAATATATATATGGCACACAGTACATGTATGCGTATAAATATTTTTAGTTTTGAGGACCCATGGTTCAGTTCCTAGGATTCCCTTGATGAATATAAAACCTAGATAACCCTTAGGAAGCTCCTAGAAATATAACACTGGAACCTCGTGCCATCTGACACCTTACATGAAACCAAGATGTATCTAGATTCCAAATGGCACACCAATACAATAAGTCTTAAGTCCCTCAGACATCAATTTAGAAAGTCCCCATTAGCTTAAAAATCTAACATCTTAAGGCAAGATGACATCCAAACTCTAATAGGTAAATCACCATTAGATATATAGCTTGCGTCCCATGGAACAATGATATCTTTCCTCCAATAATCCCATCACATCACCCTCAACTACCACAATGATCCTCATCCCCTAATCAATGGTCTCAAATCCATTTTCCAATGTTCCATCACTATCCATAGTAGATTTCTATGGTGATAACCTCCAACATAAATAATGGTAAACACCAACCCCTAAGTTTCAAAATCTGTAGAGGCCTCCATCAAAAATGAGTGGTCAACAGTACATAAACTATGTCCTATATGTGTGAACTTGACTCCAATAGTGAGTCATCCAACAACAGAGAGAAAAAATCACCAACGTATACCCAATCCAGATCACCTGGCACCAAGTACCCCTGTGTCCATTTCACTAAGTTTCTATGGTCAACACCATATAAAGTAAAATAGGTTATTTTATCATATATATGACCTCATCGCTTCAAATATTAATCACCATGTCACCTAAACCTAGTCATAATCATCACCCCATTCATCTTTGGCCATCTCCAACCTAGCAACCAAGTCGCCTCAGTCCCAGTGATAAACATAACCTAAATCCTCGAGCTATTACCATAATGTTTCCATTTAACTATAGTAGTCATAACATAATTTAATTAAATAAAAATAATAAAACCAACCTCACTTTTCTAGTTTGTCAATATTCCCTTACCTGGATTAATATATATGGTCTCAAAATAGGGTATACCCTAAATCATTCTATAATATCCATTAATCAATTTAAAGACAAGAAAGAGTTAATTAATGGTCTCAATTGGCCAACCCAACATGTGTATTTATGTACGCAAAATAAAAACTCCAAAAATTAAGGATAAATCTATGAACCACCTACCTTATACTCACAAGAACTTTCTCATTATGTATCGACCTCTAAATCAATCCAAAATAAGAAAAATCTGGATTTTAGAAAAATGCCCTGAAAATTGAGGAAAAAGAACTTGCATTGATTTAGCATACCGTATATAGAGATAAATAAAGAAGAGAAGAAGGTGGATTTAAGAGCTTAACACTATGATTTCAACACACCTAAAAATGTTCAATTCAGAGCTCAACTGAGGGGAGGGGATAAATGATAGGGAATGATGTCAATAAAAGATCCCATAGAAATGTGCGTGATAAATAGAGGAGAAATAGGGAGAAAAGGATAAATAGTAGGGGTGGGGGATGTTAATTTGTCATTTTTTAAATATATTCAAGGTTATGTAGATTTGTTTGGATAACCATGTGCTTATAATTTGTACTCATTATCCAATGGGTCACCCCTTTGAAACAGGTTGCACGGTTGAGACACACAGTTTGGGTAGACCACACTCCAACCAGGCACACCAATTGCCTAAGTTTCACTATGCGTGTGTGTTAGGATGAATAGTTTGAAAACATAGGTGGAACCTATGTGCACCCTCTCAGAATTGATGCATAACCCCCACAAAGTTTCTCCTTGGAGGCTGCACAGTTAAATCTAACCGTGTTCCTCTTCCTGCAATTTTGGAAAAAATGGGTCTTCTAGCCCCAATACAACCAAAACCCATAAGAACCCCCAATGAACATGAAAATAATTTAATCCCATTAAAAACCCATTAGGGTGATAAAACTCTTAGAATTATGTTTTGAAGTAAATATTTTATGTTGTTATGCCCACTAAACTCAAAATTCAAAAATGTTTGGAAAATTCAAACCACTGAAAATTTTGGGATGTTACAATCTCCCCATACTATAATAGCTCATTCCTAAAATATCAAGATTTAATGATAGATGATACAAAATTTAACCATCTCATTTACATTAAACACTAGTGTACACTGGTCATCAAGTCACATGCTAATGACCCTTGTGGCACTACCCACCTTAGTAATTACCAACCCAGTCACTTACCAACCCAAAATTCAACATTAGGATGGTACACCAACCATACCTAAAGATAAAAGTATTCAGAGGAAATAACATCATTAATGCACCTCATTATATACTCAATCCATTCGCGGTTCATTTCAGACACCCATCATGTTCCTAATCTTATCAGATACCCATATCATACCCGTTCTATATACTAATCTCCTCAGATATTGTATCTCATTATATTCCCATAAATCATGCACCTTAATATATTCTTATAATAACATCACATTATTTTTATATATTCATGACCATCATATTATCAATGCCTATGAACCACATATAATCCATACAACACACTGAGACCACAATAAATCTTGGTTCTTGCACACCTCATATATATATATATATATCATAAAGAATAATTGATTCCAATATACTAACCAATACTTGGTTAGTCCAAGAAAAAACACACATGCACACCATGCACCAAAACTGGACATGCCAATACCAAATTTCTTTCCACGATCATGGTGTACCCTTAATATTCGTTGGATCACTATCCCGCTCTGACTCAGGTTGCTCAACAACATGAACCTTGACTAAATCCAGACTACCTGAGGCCTGACCTCCCTGTAGAGCTACACCGGATACTAGCCATTGACCACATAAATGGGTCTCCATATATCTTCCATGACCTCAATGTATAGATGAATCATGGCTACTATATCCTAGTATTGTTCTCGATCCCATCTTAGATCCCTAAATCTGAACCGGTCCCCAAATCCTTGATATTTGAGAAGTCTTCTCTCATAACTTCTCTAAATTCCTCATATGAAGACATGATTAATGATCCTTTGAAGCCCAATCATGCTGAGTCTGAACATGTTTAGGTTTCCTATACTGGAAGAACACCCTCAGCGACCCACTCCTCGATGGTATGCCATAATCTATAGTCTGAGTGCTCTGTTGAGACTCAACAGGGCCCCACTTTCTTGTGCATAAAACATCACCTTCAAACCCCCCAGACCCTATCTCCCGACTCAAAGATGAATGCTCCATAAAATTTTAGTCATGAATCATTTCCTTGTTGACCAACCCTAATATCAATGTCAGTTTGGAGATGTTTACCTGATCCCTAATGGCATGCCATAGGCCATATACAAATCACCTCACCCGATCTATGTCATCTCCCACCATATTATTTGTAAATTTCAACATGTCTATGAACCATGATGTATTGTCCATAAGAAATCTATCTCTCTGCTGAAGGTTAATGAATTTAGGGGCTTAGTCTTCCCTTGACATCATAGTGAAGAAGGGTTCAAAGAAACTCAATTCAAAATCCTTCAAAGACACTGCCCCCCGCATCTTACTACCTCAACTTGGACATCCCCAAAGTGCTTTTTTTATCCTCTGAGAAGATAAGTTAGTAGCTTCCCCCTCCAAGCTAGTGGTGTCTCAAGTTGGTCAAAGATAGTCTGCACCGAATAAATCCATTTCTTGACTACATTTAGTGCACCCTTATCTTGAAATAAATATGGGTGTTAAGACTCAAACTCATTAGTTAAATAATCCATAGAGGTTTAGATCCATGAGGTTCCCTATCAATTATTTTTTTCCTTAACCAAGGTTGTTGTGAGCTACTCATCTAACAATGACCCAAAGTCTGCCATCTAATATGGGTACCCCACTTTTACCAGATCATGTACCTATTTATCATGAACATTCAGGCCCTTAGAGTCCTCATCCCAACACATATGTCCCTCATCTCTTTCCCTCTCATGCAACACCATGTCTCCGACCTCCTGATGATCCACTAGAATCTGTCTAGGTGGAATCATGTTGAAGACAAAAAAAGATGGTCAAACATTCATAATAGTATAAATAGATATATCATAGATAGGGTATTCTATAAAAGGTAGTTCATATCACCACCCTTACACCCCCTACCATACCCATGTCACATGACATCTGGCCTTGTGGCCCATTACCTACCCATATCAAGGTCAGGTATAACATATAATATGGACTCATGGACCATTTCATAGTCATAACAAAGTCAAGAATCACATATCATCTAGCCTCATGTCCCCTTTAGCACCCATAATAAATTTTGGCCTAAAATATCACATATATCAATCTGGGGTAGCTGAGTAGAATTCCACCAAAAAGGATATACAAGAAAATGATGTTTAGATTTTTTATTTAAACTTTAAACAACTCACCCCCTTTTACCATCCCTTCCTACTGATAACAGAGTTAGGAATCACATATCACATATATCAATTTTGATTTGTTAAGTAGAATGAAAGAAAAAAGGATATATAAGAAACCCATTTTTATCTTCTTTGTGGATAATTTAAATAACTCACCCCCTTTAACCATCCCTAGCTACTCATAATAGAGTCAATACCATATATAACATACACATAGAATCATATATTGATCTCATCGAAAACCACATGCCTAGGATAACTGATTATAATGCCACAAAAAATCCTAACTAGGAAAACACTATTTAACTTTTTTGATTTCACATTAAACAACCCAATACCTATTTGTGCATTATAGGTTCCCAATGAAAATCACAAACATAAACACACAACATATATGCCAAAGTGACTACTATGATGCATAAATAATCCTACCTTTCCATATTATGCTAGGGGGAAAACCACATAATCAACTAAAATGCCATTAATTTTCCCCAAAAGGTGGAAATCAATCAACTATAAAAGTGAAAAGCATAACATAAATTTCCTCACCCATATAAACTTGGTCTATCCCCTATGCATGGGACTACAAGCACCCAAACATGATCTCTTTAACCAGTTTTGACTAATTCCTATTATATAGTCTATCATATCCTAAATAGTAATATCAAATTGGAAAATAAACTCCCATGATTTCATTTTTAGTGTCTCGTCCTTGTTTTCAAATCAAAATTGTTCCAGAGAGGATGACCACTAAGCCTTAGGTGCACATCCCCATATGAAAAAGGCTGGTGACTATCAGTGAGGGTCTATTATGATAATAATAATAATGGTCTTTATATATATATATATATATAATAGGAATAATGAGGATAAAAATTATAAGAAACAAAAAATCTTAGTGAAATCATAATAAAAAACATAAGTAATAAATAATCCCAAAGGAATAACCATTTTTAGATGATAAAATGTAATAATAGGTCATAAAAATAAACATTCAACGTCACATGTGGACAACCACATAGATACATACATATATATAAAAACCCCAAAAGAATTTCCAACCACATGTAGAAGAACTACCTTGTCCACTACCACCCATCCCATAAATGGTGGCTCAACTTTGATCACTAAGGTGCAACTCCCAAGACTGATCCCTTACCCGATCTCAAATAGATATAGACTACAAAAATCCTGAAGGCCCTATTTAGGGTGTGAGTAAGCACTCCATAGGCCACCTCAGACATATTCATATATTACATCCATAATTTTAGAGTGTGTATATAAAGTATAAAAAAAGTAAATGTATACACATTAAATAATTAACCCGCTTCTCCTGTACTCTACAACCATAATGAATCATTTACCTACTTCATCCAATGCTGATATATCTCTGAACACATGCACCTAAATTTATATATGGCACATAATAAATGTATTCTTATAGATATTTGTAGTGATGAGGACCCATATATCAGTTCCCACGCGTCCCCTATTGAATATTAGACTTGGAGAGTCCTCAGGAACCTCCCATAAATATATATTTAGTTCCTCGTTCTATTGGACACCTCAAATTCCACCAAGACGTAACTAGTGCCCTAAAGATACACTTAAACAATAAATACTAGGTCCATTTTAACTCCACATATAATGCCCCTATTAGTTCAATAACCAAATTTTCTGAGGTATGACAATATCCTTCCTCCTATAAATAAATCTCTATAAGATCAACAACCAATTTCCCAAGGCACAATGATATTTTTCCTCCAATAATCTTATATCATCGACCTCAAATATAACAGTGAGCCTCATCCCCCAACCAATGATCTCAACACCATATACCATTGGTCTATAACCATCCACCATGTATTTTTATGGTGAAAACCTCCATCATATCTGATGTTCAACACCATACCCTAATCCAAAATATCAAAGATGATTCCACCCATAACGAGTGGTCAACACCACCTCAACTGAGTCCAATTTGTGCGAACATGACTTTAATAGTACGCCAACTAACAAAAATGAGCTTAAATCACCAAAATATACCTAAGACACGTCATCTACAACCTCACCCCCCTTAAGATCACATCACAAGTCCAGATGGTCAACACCATATCATGTCACATAGGTTATGCACTCTTCTTGATAACCTCATCTCATAAAATACTGAAAACCATGTCAACTCAAACTTGTGATCATCATCACCCCATGTATCTTAGGCCACACCCAACCTGATGACCATTTCACCTTTGTATCAATAATGAACATCATCTCAAGCCTTGGGAAATTTCTTTCATATTCCAAAGGAACGATAACAGTCATACAATAGTTTTATGAATAAAAAATATGAAAATTGACCACACATGACCAGTTGGTCAAAAGTCCCTTACCCGTCTTAACATATATGGACATGGGCTATTGAAAACCCAATGATATCTTACAAAATACATTAATCAATTTATAGAAAAGTGTTAATTAATTAAGGGTCTCACATAGCCAAACCAAAAAGGGAATTTAGATATGAAAAAATAGTAAAATTAAGGATAAATATATGAACCGCCTACTTTATACTCATAAGAACTTGCTAACCGAGTGTCCATCTCTAACCTGATCCAAAATAAGAGAAATCAAGCTTTTAGAAAAACACCCTGAAAATAGGGGAAAAAATCCCCCATAAATTTTGTATACCGTATGGAATGATAAAAAAGTTAGAGAAAATAGTGGATTTAAGACCTTACCTCTATGCTTCCAACATAACTGATGAAATTAAATTGAGATCTTGGGTGAGTATAGGAGGCCAAATCCTATAAGAGGAGAAAAATGGGATCTCCCAAACTATTGTGTATGAGAAATGGAGGAGGAATGAGGGGAAAGAGATAAATATAAGGGAGGT
The DNA here is from genome assembly GCA_963277665.1 of Viscum album. NCBI lineage: Eukaryota > Viridiplantae > Streptophyta > Magnoliopsida > Santalales > Viscaceae > Viscum > Viscum album. Next base: position 37,506 of record CAUJRU010002299.1, read on the forward strand.
ATAAAAATAATTTTTTCACTTTTTAAAAAGGTTCATGATTAATTCATAGGGTTTGGCTAACCATGCACTAACTATGTGCACTCATTGTCTAAAGGGTCACCCATTTGAAACAGGCCACACATTTTGGATAGATCATGTGATAACCATTTTCACCAACTACCTACGTGGCACTATGTATGAGAGTTAGGCTGTGTGGTTTGAAAAACTATATATAACTCATGAACACACTCTTAGAAGAATCACATACCCTCTTACGATTTCTCCTCAAAGGACACACATTTAACTCTTATTGTGCACCTCTTTATGAACCTTCGGAAAAATTGGTCTCTAGGACACAATACACCCAATACCCATACAAACCCACCCTGAGTTACTTGAATATCAATAAAAACCATCTAAAAATAACATAATGGGGTGATTAAACTCTCAAAATATGGTTCCAATGTTTATATTTCATGTTGGTCTAATCACCAATCTAAAAATTAAAAATGTTGGGTAAATTTGAATTGGTAAAAAAAGATGGAAAATTAAATCCATATACTTATCCAACATAAATATCTATCCAATCCCCCTCCCTTAATCCCTTTGTACCCATATGGGTGTTATGGAGTCATCTGAACCCAATCCTTTAACAATTTAAGTTCTTGGGAAATTATTTTCTTCTTAAAAATGGTAACCTCCTCTTTTTATGTCATCTCATTTTCATATGTAAAATTTTCAATTCTCCCAATAAACTATCTAACTAATTTTAAAAAGTCATTTAATTTTGATATTTATATTTTTTAATGATAAAAACCTACTAATAATGTTTTATTTACAATATACCTATATACCATACATCTCTCTCCTATTTTGTTGACAATGTCATATTAATGGTTGGTTAACCATGCACTGGGACATTCACAAATATTTATTAATCACCAAAATTATGGATAGTTTGAATAAATTATTTATAATTTAAAAATATGTAATTTTATATATTTTTAGATTTTATAAAAAAATTAATAACAAATAAAGGGCATTGAATCAAAATCACGAAACTCAAATAAGAAAAGATAATTTTAATAAATCATGACATAAACAAATTTCACCTTTAAGAAAGATGATTGAAATATAAAATAGGATGATTATAATTGATCTACAGTACAAAATATGAATAAAATTGACTTCTAGTTTCATTTTTAAATAAAATACTTTTATTACATAGGTGGTTTAAACATGAAGAAACAAAACAAGATCCATGGTAAGGGTAATATCAAACTTAACTCTTTCATTTTTGTGTCAACACCTCTCTATATTTATTTTCAAAATGATTCTTCTAAATAACTTATAAATATTAATTCTATTTCTTTCATTTTCTTATTATATATATATGTTCTCACATCATTAATATGAATTCTAAGAAAATTTTAATTTTTTTGATTAAATACATTTCTTGAAAAACAATTCTTAAATATAATTATGTTTATTCTTTTTCTATCCAAGGATTATGATCACTTTATTTATAATAATTTTATTTCATGACCAAAATAATTTTTTTCATACATCTTTTGTCCTCTATATTTATTATTTTACTTATGATTTATGACATAAATATGGAAACCATTTTTAATGGGTTCATATCATGATAAGGATTCATATATTTTTTCCATTCCATGTGTCATGCATGATTATAAGCATATGATGATGTGCATTATGGGACCTAAATTATATATTATTATAATTAATTAGGTAATTCAATATATTTCATTATATTATTTGTATTTTTTGTGAAGATGATGATAGTTTTTTTCACAATTTGTGAAGTGATGATTTGTTCACATTGTTATATGTGAACATGATGCTAAATTTATTCAAAACTAATGTGTGTTCATTTTCCCCAATGTTATGATGTTTCATTTTTATGAATATTCAACATTACCTGTTTCTTTAAAATTATTCTTTCATGTTTTGGATCATGATCATTTTATTATGATATAATGATGATAATTATTCTCACCCATGTACTATTTTGGTTCATTCTCATGTGTTTTCCTAGTATCCCTCCCCTTACTAGGATTTTAGATCACCCTTTCATTGATGTATATCCTCATATTAATGTATGTACTATGCATAATATAAAATATAATATGAGGTCTATATCCAAGGAATTAAATAAATTTAATTTTTATGCATAATAATTTTGTAAAAACATAATTTCCCAAGATACTAAACCTTTTGAATCTATATTTTATTATATTATTATGTTTTTTATTATAAAAATAATGTTACAATCATTTGTTAAAGATTTTTTTCATTATATTTTCAGACTTAAATCATGTATTTTGGTATAAATTGAGGTGTGAAAAAATTTAGGATGTAATAGAAAAATTAACTATGGTTGAATACCAGAACACTTCACCCTCAATAAAAAATATTAGTTCACCTATAATGTGATCATTGATGGGTTATTAATTTGATAATCCTGCCTCATTAGTGCGTGATAGTCTACTCTTCGATCTTCTAATAATTACTTAGTTCCTATTTTTTTCCACATCAAATTTATATGATAAGAGTATCTATCACACTATCCCTTGGTTTAGATTATATTTCATTTAATATTTATCTAATAAATACAAGATAAAAAAAATCTATTTAATTTAGTCTGTATCAGGTTTGGATTAATTTCACTAAATCGTAAAGAATTTCATGAAACTCCTTCTCGGTTGAAGTGTAATTGGTTTGGGTAGAGTCCAATGTATTTAAACCATAAGCTATAATTTAGATATTTTTTTCTTAAATACGTGATATTATGACTACTCACATAGTATAATTTTAGGAATTATAAATAAGTTCAAAAGGATGCTCCAAATTTCGAAGTTTCATCCTTGGAGGTGAAGTTAGCTACCTCTTTATCTCATCAAAAGTTTTCAGATAGTAATTATACAAAAAAAATCTTTGTATTTCATAAGTAAATTTGAAAATGGTATAAATATCTTACTAAAATCATTAATGGACCTTCGATACAGCCGCAAATGACTAAAAAATATCGTATCTTGTTTAAAAAATATGATTTATGGAATATTAGTAATGATTGTAGTCTTTACTCTATCAATTTTAATTAAATTATTTGAAATCACATGTCTTAGTAAAATTAACTTATAAAACATGAGAAGTAATTTTAAAAAATTGAGAACAATATCATTCTCAATTCATGTGTTAAATACTTTTCAATGTTAGATATGTAATGATCAAATGAATTACCAAAGAAGTGATTTTATCTTAGAAAACTCTAAAACAGTCTTCAATTAAGTTAAAAAAAAATACTTACAACACATCTTTAGAAAATAACTTGGGAATTATATTATTTGGATTAAATCGTTTGATAGGAAAATGTTTTATGTTTTAAAATTAAAATTCTTTTCTATTGATCATGAAGTGAAATGGGAACTTGTAAATAGCCTAAAAATCAATCTTGGAAATTATAGGGGGTCTTTCTTGAAATTATTTCTCAAATTATTTCTATAAAGGGTATTTGGAAGTGGTCTTTCCTAGTAAGTTATTTATCCTTCTAAAGACAATAAACACTATATAGATATTTTTCAATCTTAGAGGGATGTGTTCGTTATTTTTACTTTTTATAGTAGTGAGTCCAGTTTTCTTAGTCACAATATAAATGGGAATTACCCAAAATGATTTAAATATGAGTTAAATGACATCCACTTCTAAAAATTTATCAATTTCCCTTTTAACCACCTCCAATAAGTTTAGTTTTAGTCTTCTATGGGGTTTTATAATAGGATTTCCGATATCATTAAGGAAGCTTTTGTGCATACAGATTCTAGGACTTAATCTGAGCATATATCATAGAATCCAACCAATCATTTCTGCATTATATATCTCAAAAGATAAATGATTTTTAATACCTTGGTCATATGATATGTTTCTAGAAACGATCATTGGAAACTTATCCTCACCCAATAGATATAAATCTTGTACTTTTGGTGGTAGTGGTTTTAATTATAACTTGCGTGGATATATTAAAGATGAAAGTTTTTTAGGTTCACTTACATTAGACATGTTGAGTTCATGAGTAAAAAAACATTAAATTTCATTATTGGTGAATACACTATTAAATCCATCAATTAAAAAAAATATACCTCATACTTATATTATTTCTCTCAAAAAAGGTTTTCATCCGTTATTTGAATATCAATTTATTGTCCAATTTTATAATTTATTTCAAAAAATAATTTCTCACATGTAGAAGTGGTTCATTAGAGTTTGTGAGTGTTAAAAGTGATTATTCCTCTTGGGGAATTATGATTGTATAATAAATGTTGAAATATATTATATTTTATTTAAATTATATAGTAAGAGTGACTTTATGGAGATTGGTGATGGTTTGGGAAGTCATCTAAAATTGACTACTTATGATTATGGGTGATTGGGAATGTGTTCTCTATTACTTCATGTTATGGTCATAAAATTATCTTTGGAATACCAGGTTATGAAATCTAAAAAGAACATATTCTAGAACTATACAATAAATATAATTAAGATGTTTGTAAATTTGAACAACTAATATTATTATCCTGAGATCTCCAATCTATGAAGTAGAAATGTAAAAATGAGGCTTGATAGTAATAGAAGCTCTAAGATCGAATAATGAATATATGAATCGAATAGATATAATATTTTAGGTGGTAGAGATGGTCTATGGATATCGGTATTTGATTAATATTTGGGGTATGGTTAAGGCTAATAGATTCCCTCCTAGACTAATTCTTTAATTAATTTAAATAATTATCTTATTAGTTCATTATTTTTTACATAACTTAGTATATTTGGGAATATTATTAAAGAATTATAAGAGTGGTATATCTATTTAAACTTTTTTTAATTTTTTTGATTTATTTTTTTATTTATTCTTTATAAATCCTCTAAGATTTAGTATTCTTTGATTGAAAGCATAAGGTAAAGATTTTATTATCTTTTAATTATTTATTAGATTGAGTTCTTGGTTCCATACCTTGATTTTTAGAATTATATTACTATTTTTCATTGGTTTCTTTGGGATATTTTAGTTTGTGTTTTGAATTAGGTTGAATTTATTTACCATTTTTGGTTCTTACCAAATTAACAATTATTTATTTTTATTTAGTAATGTTTGATATTAGAATTTATTAGAATATTTAATCATCATTTCAAATAGAATCCCAAGATAGATTTTAAATTATTTGGGTGCTTTTTTCAATTCTTCATTATTATGGGATGGTGGATTATGAATTTATTATTGAGAACTAGAATATGGTTTATAACTTAGTTTTCTATGTTAAATGTGATAAGTTGTAATATTTGATGTTAGTAGACAAGAGGGGGTGGGGTGGGGAATTGTATTTACTTATATTTATAAAAGCTATTAAAAATAAAGGTAGAATTTGGTGGTTTAAATGGATTAAAAAATTTATTTTTAAAATAATAATAATTGTGGATGTTTGAAGAGTGTATGGAGAAAATTAAAGCGATGAACACAAATAATTATAGAGTAGTTCAAATCTATATGATCTTAATATACTTTTCACATCCCAAATAATATATTATGTCACCCAATAATATAATAGATATAATTTCAAATGTGAGTAAACTAAATGAATAATTTTATAATGGGATGAATCATAACCCAGTACTTTTACACCATAGAAACCCCAAAAATAACTAGTCTTTTGAGGGAGTAGAAAAAACCTATATTTTATTACAAATAGAATCCCCAAAATACTTCTTATTTTTTTTGATCAGGTGATCATAACTAATAAACTACTATTTGATAAGGTATCATATCAAAAAACTACTTTTTTATAGGTTGTATGACCTGGTCTGTGAGAATATTATGTATAGAAAACTTTACCCAACCTAGAAGAAATAAATAAAAGAAATAAATAACTTCTAGAGAGTTATATAAAGTATATTGTAGATGAAATAGTTGTTGCATGTGCTTCAAATGGATTTGAATGATGATGTTCAAGCATTCTAGAAAAGTAAAATTCATCTCTTTAAGGTGAATGAAGTTAAAGATGAATCATCCATTCCTTGAGAGTCATTCAAAAGATGGAACAATTTGACACATTATAACTTTCAAAACTGTATATCCATAAAATCACTATCATTTAAGATTATATATGCTTGCATCAGTCCTTTTAAATAGAAAACAACTCAACACTAATAAGTGATCTATTAGGAAATTTATAATAATAATAATAATAATCTTGAATTATTGAGGAGAGATAGTGAGAGAAAAAATATTTTCATTTAAATTTAAAAATATTGAACAATTAAAACTTCTTCTAAATTAATTTTATAATTAGTAAAAAAAACTTCCACAAGAATGGGTCAAAGATATCCAAAAATCTTATGTAGATTCAAAAAATAATATTTTAAATTTTCATTTAAAATAACATTACATATTATTCATATAATAATATCAATCTATAAATATATTACATTAAAAATAATAAAAAAATGTTTGAATAAAATTTTTAACATATAATTTGAATAAAGAAACATTAAAAATACTAAATATCCCAAAATAATAAAATAGAATTATTGGTGTTCCATACTGTATATGAACATGAGAATGAAGAAAAACCTCTCATATTCATATTAATACGTTTAAAAAATTGCAAAATCTTTAAAATAGATTATATATGATAAAAAATGAATTTACAGAATAATTAGAAAAATTAAAACACTTAAAATAATAATATAGAAAAGTAAAATACCTTAAAAATCATGAAATAGAGTAATATGAAGAAAACCAAGTTTTTATACCTATGTAAGTGTCACATATGTGAAAAGATAACTCATAAATTGAAAATAATATATAAATTTAAGTTGAATTATTCACCTATGGAGTAAGGGTAAAATATAATATAGAAAATCCACATAAGGGTAAGTTCTACATATGTGCAAAGATGAATAGTAGTTAGATAAAGGTAAAATGGTATATTGTGTGAAGGTTTTCATAAGGGTAGATAAAAGAGTTCACAACCTACGTAAAGGTAACATTAATTTTATATATCTCATGAAAGGGTATGAATTAAGTTGCTTAAAGGTAGAAGAATTGTACTAAAACATGTATAATGGTAAAATAAGAGTCATCTAAGGGTAATAAGGAGTTTCATAAGAGTAATAACAAAGTTACATAAGGGTACCCCATATATAATAAAAGTTACATAAGGGTAAAACATAACATATATAAGGGTAATAAATACAATTTTAAATGCTTAAGGGTAAGAGAAAACATGTGTAAGGGTAAAAATAGACCTTCAGGACTTTTTTTAAAGAAAAGAATAATTAACACAACATGAATAAGGGTAAAAAATAAACTTATAAAATTATGTTTTCACTAGTTTTATACTAAAATAAATATAAATAATAATAGGAATAATAAAAAAATTCTGAAATAATTAATAGACAAATAACTTTGAAAAAAACATCTATTATAAAAAAAAATAATAATATTTGTAATTATCAAAATATTAAATAAATAAAGTGGTTCAAGAAGCTACTCCAAAAATATGCCCTTTTTGATAATTTTAAAATAAAATATCAAATTTGGAAATTTATCCCCCTTTTTAGTAATGATAAAAATGATTGAAAATTTGAAAACTTCATTTTCTACCCCTTTTTGAGACAGATAAGGAAAATTTTATCCGAAAAATTTAAAATAATTGATTCAGAACAACAAACTCCCCATAAATTATATAAATATATAAAAAATAGATTTCCCCCAAAAATTAAAATTTTCACAAAAAAATCTAAAAAGAATCCGTGAAAGAAAATAATATGATATTTATTGATTTTTTCAAAAGTTATGGATTTTTTTAAAAAGATAACCAATAGTGAGAACATTTTCGTAAACCAAAAAATTAAACATAAAATACATGCTCACTGTCCAAAATGAAAGAAATTTTAAAGAACATTCCAATATACCATATGGTAAAATAATATGAACATACATGCTAGAAAAAATGAAATAAATATTAAAGAACATGAAAATATACAATATGATAAACAATATAAACATGAATACTGGTTGTAAAATAATACAAATATATTTGGGAATAATAACCAACTTTGGTCCAATAGGATTTAAAATAGTACCTTTAGATACCCAAAATTTTTTAATTATTGGAACATTATAACTCATTTGAGATGAAGAAAACAAATGTACATTCGTGTTCCCAAATTTTATTCTAAACCTTTAACCATAATTATTAGGACAATTTATATGGAAACCACATTTATAACACATAATAGAAGAATAATGAATATTCTTTTTAAATTCACACTTCTTAAAATGAGTAGGATAATCATGGTTGGATTTTGAAAAAAAAAACACAGTAATTTTCAAAAAATTTCTTCCTTTAATAATATTAGCCAAATCAAAATTTAATTTAATATCATAAAAAGCATTAGAAATACAACCAGAATAATAATTTATCAAATTATCATTTTTTCCCTAAATATTCTTACATTTTCCTTCAACTATAGATAAATCATCTAAAAAAATTAAATTTCCATTATTTCTCCTCATTATTCTTAAAAATAAAATCCTTAAACCCATCATTCTTATCTTTATTATTTAATATTTCAAGATCATAATTTATTAACACTTCAACATCAACTGATAGAATTTTATTTCCATCAGTAACTTTTATATTATCCGTCTCAAGAGATAAATGTAAATTGATAATTTTATGAATTTTATCTTAATAAATATCATACATAATATATAAAATTAATTTATAAAAAATTTATGATTTATAATTAAAAACCACATTTGGTTTACCCATATTACATACAATAATATAATTCTCCTTTACTTCAAATATTTATTCCTCAAACCATTAATTGATTTTCTTATTTCTAACGTTTTTATTTTTTTATCTAGCCATTGATAAAATAGATAATATCCTTTTCTTTATTATGGAATATTATACAAGTATCACATAAATAGAAAATTTTAAAAAATCCTTATTAAAGTCAAAATTTAATAGAAATTGGTTGGAATTGGGAAAATGAATAAAAGAGCTAAGAGATCCTTAGTAATCTTATCCTATAATACTAATTGATATGTCAGAAAGGTTGATGTAAATAGTGAATAGAGGGTGAATTTTATTTTCATAGTGTTATAAAACTTATTATAAATAAATTAGTAATTTTGTGGTCTAAATAGAATAAATAATTCATTCTTAAAAGAATAATAATGTTGGATGTGTGAAGAGTGTTTTCAAAAAATTAAAAAGTTGAACACATGAAATTTTATAATAGATCAGATCTAAAAAATCATAATATAATCTTTACATACCAATCTATTGAGTATGAAACCCAGAAACATAAGATAGAGTTATTTTACATGAGTGAAAACTAAACCCAAATTTCTACAATGGGATGAATCCCAACCTCGAAATTTTAAATGTGAACAGCCCAAAACCTCACTCACCTTTCACGGGAGTCGATAAAACCAAAACTTTTCTATAAGGAGTAGCATTAATATAAGTGTTCTACCTTTTGGTCAGGTGAGAATAACTAATGAATTTTTTTTGATATGGAAACACAACCACAAACCACTTTTTATAGGTGGTGTAACATGTTTCATTAGAATATTATGTGGCGAATACTCTACCCAACCCAAAAGAAATAAATAAAACATTTAAAGAAGCATTTTATATTTATAAAAATTATGTTTTAGAAAAAATAGATGAATTAGTACCTTCAAATGGATTTTAATGATGAAGTTCAGACATTCCAGCAAAGTACAATGCACTTCTTCTAGGTGAATTATGTCAAAGATGAATTATCCTTTCCTCGATTTTTTTCGAATAGTTGAAAACATTTGGCGTATGATCACTTTAATAATCATATATGTACACTATCACTATCGTTGAATCTTTTATATGAATCCCTCACAAATTTTAAATAGAAAAAAACTCAAAACAACCAAGTGATCCATTAGGGAATTCAGAATAATAATAATAATAAAGTTCCAAAATTATCAATGAGACAGATAAATAAAGAAAAAAATATTATCATTATAATCTAAAAACATTTGAACAATCCAAAATTATTTTAAATTACCAATTTAATTTGTTCAAAACACTTCCATAAGAATATGTTAATGATATATAATAATCTCTAAAATATTTAAGAAATATTATTCAAAATTTTAATTTAAAAAATCATTCCATATTAAACATATGATAATATGAAACTATAAATATATTACATTAAAAATAATAAAACATTTTTGAATTAATTTACTAACATCTAATATGAATTTAAAAACATTAAAAAAATAAGAACTCAAAATAATGAAATTGAATTATTTGAGATCCATATTATATATATTAGAGAGAATGAGGAATAACCTTTTATATTTGTAAAAATATGTTTTAAAAAAATATAGAAGCATTTTACATATATTTTATATAATTAAATTGAATTTATAGAGTCGTTATAATAATTTTGAGCACTTAAAATAATCATACAACAAAAGAAAATTCCATGAAAATTGTGAAATCGAGAAATTAGTAGAAAACCAGGTCTTTATTACTATGTAGGGGTCAAAAATATGTATCCATTAGGGTAACTCATAAATTAAAAAGTACTTAATAGTAAGCTAAAATTTTCACATGTGGTATAAAGGAAAAAGGAAATATAGAAAATCCACATAATTGTAATTTCTATAACTGTGTAAAGGTAACTATTGTTATGTAAGGGTAAAAATATATGACGTGTAAAGGTAAAACATACCCGCATAAGGGTGGATAGGAGAGTTTAAAACCTTTGTAAAGTTAACATTCATTTTCTATAGCTCGCATAATGGTAATAATTATGTTTCATAATGGTATAAGAAGAGTTCCAAAACGTAGAGAGGGATAAAATAGAAGTGACGTATGGGTAATAGGGGGTTGTGTCAGGGTAATAACAAAGTTCCATGAGGGTATATCATATATAATACATGTTACATAAGGGTAAAGTATAATTCTCCTAAGGGTAGGGAATAATTTTTTAAACATTGCATAAGGGTAAGATAAAACTAATTTGAGGGTAAAAACAAACTTTTCAAACTTACGTAAAGGAAAAGTGTAATTAACAAAACAGGCATAAGGGTAAAAAATAAACTTTAAAAATTATTTTCTCAGAAGTTGTAACCTAATATATATATATATATATAATAATAGAAATTATAAAAATCAATTATGAAATAATTAATAAAAAATTAAATTCAATAAAACTATTAATATAAATAAAACCAATAATGTTTGTAATTATAAAAATAATAAGTAAATAAAGTTGTTCAAGGAGACACTCCAAAAATATACCCTTTTTTGATAATCACAAAACAATATATCAATTTTTAAATTTATCCCCCCTTATGAAATTGACCAAAAAGATCAAAAATTTTAAAACATTAGTTTTTATCCCTTTGTGAAATAAATAATCTCATTTTCTCCAAAAAATAATAATTTATTCATAACAACAAACTCCCAATAAAATAAAAAATATATATAACAAAAAATATATATCTACCCCTAAATTAATTATTTTCAAAAAAATTAAAAAAGATTCATGAAATAAAATGAAATGATATTTAATGAATGATTAAATTATATGAAAATAATTTTTTTAAAAATTACCAATATTTTTCACATGCCAGTAAAAAATATGAAACAAAGAATATATGATCAATGGTTGTAATGACCCTATTTTTATTTTTAATATTTCATTGATAAATAAAATGTGTGTTATATTATATTATATAAGTATTATACACATAGAGAACCTAGGGAAACCAACAACAAATTAATTAATTAATAAATATCATTACATTAGTCAGCTATAAAACCAATGAAAATTCCAAACATTATAATTGGACAAAAAATATAAAATATAAAAGATAAAATGGGAAAATATGGATCGCCTAAATCCACTAAATTCAACGCCACCATGACCAACAAAATATAAATGATAAAAAAAATATTATTAAATAAATAAAAATCTTAGAAAATAAATATATATAAACTTGGGAGGAATTGTAGTTAATATTGATTGAAATAATTAAGTGATATATATAAGAGGTAATTTAACAGTTGAAATAGTAATATGACTGTTAGAAATGGTAACTTTACTATTGAGATAGTAATTTAACCCCAAAATAAAAAATGGTGATATAAATAATATTTATCTTGGGTAATATAAGTAAATATAAATATTATTATTAATAAAATAAAATAAAATATAAGAACATTTATTTACATTATATTTTAATGGAATTCATAAAAATCATAATTTTTATATTAAAAATTAAAATTACCTATTTTTTAAATTTATTTGGACAAACTTAATATCATTTTAGAAACTATAACGTTTAAATTTTCCAAGGGTTATTTTTTTGGTAATTCTCTAAAATACTTCAATTTTATGGTGAATAGTAAAATACAATATCTCATGTAACCGGTGTGTCTTAAATTATGTAATTCATGCTGTAATAATGAAATAATCATTTATATAACTTTATGGTCATCCAAAATATATTTAATTTCATAAATGTGTCATTAAAATAAAATTAACTTAATTTATAAACCTAAAAATCATTTTTCAAAACCTAAAGTCAAAATTGGTCCCTTAAAAAATCCAATTTTTTTCACTTTCCATTTTTATAAACTAATTTAAATATAAATATAAAGGTGTTTATAGTCATAAAAGTATTATATTATATTTATTTTTGTGAAAATTCTCTGTTAAAAGTTTTACCTCTCATATAGTATTTTAATTAATATTTTATTCATAAAATACCCCTCTCCTTAGGTATAAATAACCCATATCCCTCCTCATAGAAAACCACTCATCCCTCGGATTACAGAGAAATAGTTCTACCCAAATACTCTCTCCTAAGACCTTATAGTCCTTATAGATGTGCTGAGGTAAACCAAATCCATTCAAAAGGTAAGTCTAGTGTTGTACTAGAGAATCCACTCAAAGAAAGAAGTATGTTTTGTTCAAACTATTTTCTCGTTTTCTTATTATTATCTTTATTTTACAAAAAAATTAAAAATAATATGCTATAATTATTAATTATTAATAATGTTTAAATTATATTAATTTTATTAATGTATAGTAAATAAATAATCTTTTCAATGTATTTATACTATATACTAATTTTTAGTTATATTTATACAACATTCCCATTAACGGTCAGTTAACCGCTAATAAGGATATTTCCAACTTATTTCTTTATCACCAACCTTATGTATGGTTAAAATAAATTATTTTTTTATATAAAAGTATAAATATTTTAATTTTGATCTTATGTAATTTATTCTACTTATGTCTAAACTTCCTTGAACAAAATAGTGAAATCAAAACAAAATAGGAAATTTTTAAGGAAAACATGATATCAAAATGTTTAAAATTAATTAATTGAAATTAAGAAATATAAACCAATGATTGTAATTTATAAAACTGTGGTAAAAATTAAAACAATTAACTTATGCATAAATGTTTTAATGAACCTAATTTTATTATTTAGGTGGCGTAAAATCGACAAAATGATGTGGGATTTAGGGTAAGGGGATTCTCAAACCCAACTCTCAATCTTTTTGCTATCCATATTTCACATAATTTTTGGTATGGATATCTCTATAATGTTTCATAAAAATATTTTTAGTATTCTTAGCTTTTATTTATAGTATATATCTAATTCCACCTTGATTAATAAGTCAATAAAAAATATTTTACAGGAATATGTTTCTTTACAAAACACATTTTAACTCCACTTGAGTAATTTTTTATTCACTCAAGAATAATGAGGTGTATGCCAAATATGATTTCCCTTATTCATTTAGGATCCCAAATTTTATTAATGAAATTATTCTTGATAAATTCCTTACGAAACCCATTTCTTTCCAATTTTTATTTCATGAAAATTATTTTTATACGTTCTATGTGGCATGCATGATTATATGAATGTTATGATGTGATAGGTGGGACTAAAATTTTATAACCCTAAAATTCATTATGTAATTTTATGTATCCTATGATATTATGTGTATTATTCACGAACATTATTATATCATTTTTCACAATGATTATGTTATGACTTATGCACACATGTATTATGTGTGAACATGACACTAGCTTTGTTCAAAACTATTTGTGGTATTTTTCAACTATGACATGATGTTTCATTTTTATGCATCTCCAAATTCCATTCCTTGATAAAATATTTCCATCAAGATTATTATGGAGATAATATGATTATGATGTGATGATGATGATTATGATCACCCATTTTATACTTATTAATGCCCTTTATTCATCCTCTTATTAGGATTTTTGCTCACCCCTTTGATTTATATCCTCAGAAGACAACGTTTACTAAGTAGAACATCATATTGAATAAGGGTAAATAAAAATGATTTAAATAATTTTATTTTTCATTTATTATCAATAAATTATATAAGCTTATAATTTTCCCAAGATATCATACCTTTATATCCTTGAAAGTACTACTATTTGGTTGTTTATCTTTAAATGATGTAATAGTCATGTAATAAAAAGTAGGGTCTATATAGTCGGTTTCAAAGTTATGGTTTAGTTAACATAGTAATTATTAATTGAGAAAATTAGTTAATACTTATAGGACAAGTATTGAAACATCAAGGAAGATTTTTTTTAGAAAAAACATAAACATAGGGATCCCATAAGACATGCCTTTAGAGTTTAAAGTGAAAAAGAATAAATTATTTATTTATTCTTTTCTAAATTATGTATTTTTTAATAAATTTTTTATTTTAGAAAATGGTGGGAACATGAAAAAAAGGCCAAAAACCATGTGAGGGACAATGCAATAATTTTAAGAATGACATCCCCAATTACATGGAAGGTGAAGTTGATAACATTATACTAATAATGACACACCTATATGAGGTTATGAACAAAAACCAGAACAAATTGGAACACCCTCCATCAACAAAGAAAGATCAACTCGATGTTGAGTCTTTATGCAGAAAATAATTCCATCATTTATTGGATCTTATAATCCACTTATCGCAAAACAATGGGTTAACTCAATGGAGAAGATACTTTATGTTCTCCACTATTATGGGAAGAAGAAGGCGACTCTATCCATATATAATTTAGATGGAGAAACTAATAAATGGTGGGAATTGATAAATAACACTAATCCAAAAGGATGAAATGGAATAGTGGGAAGCATTTAATAAAACATTTTTAAATTAGTATTTCCCTTAAAATCTTCGAACAAATATAGTTAGAAAATTCTTAGAGATGAAGTAAACGAAGGTGAAGTTATCGTGGATTATGATTAAAAATTCACAAGGCTTGAAAAATATGACTTTGGATTTGTTATCAACAATGATAAAAAAATAGATAGATTATTTAATTGATTAAAATCACACATTTTAAAGGATATTTCTATCAAAGAAATTGGGAGTCATGAATAAGTGGTTCGATGTGCTCTCAGTGTAGAGATGGTGTTTAGAGATTTGTCATTTAGACATGAGGATAAGAAAATGAAAATAGAGTTTTAAGATGGTGGGTCAAATGATAAAAGAGTAAGGAGGATCTTAACACCCACATGTTAAAAATATGGTAAAACATCACGGTAAATGCCTCATAGAGATGAGGAAATTCTTCAAGTGTGGGAGATAATTCCCCCAAGTTCATGAATATTGAAGAAACATGAAGAAGATGAACAACATGATTGAGGAAAGTAAGGCACCTAATAATGCACCACCAAAGGTTCATTTCTTCAACTGTAGGGATCAATGGAAAAATGAAACCAATTCACTAAAACACGGGTCATTGATGGTAATCAGCATCAATAACCACTATATCCAAAGAATAAATATAAATCTTATTCCATCATTATTACTGATCTAGAGCAATAAAATGAAGTCATATAAGGTTCACTTACAATTCACTCAATAATGGAAATTGTTTTAGTTGATTTTGGTTCAACACATTCATTTATATACTGAATATTTTCTAGAACTATTGAATCAAATCTCTGACACCTTAAATTAAAGATATTAAAAAAACCCAGTGGTGTGATCATTGGAACCCATGTATTGGAATATTTTTATGTTAGAGTATGTGGGAAGGTTTTCCAATTGAATCATATAATCCTTCCATTGGTGGAATTTGAATCTATATTAGGCATTAATGGGGTCTCGTTATATAAAAAACACATAAACTGTCGAGAAAAGGAAATATATTTCTTTATTGCAAACCATACAATGCTCCTATAAAAATACAAGGTAGATCATGAATCTCCTTTGGAAAATTACACAACAATGTCGGTGATGATACCATGTGAATAAAAATACCTTGACAAAATGGTTGAGTCAATGGAAGGTATCAAATTGGAGGAAATGAGCATTGTGAGGGAATACACTGATGTATTTCTTGAAGAGTTACCTAGACTTACCCCAGATTGCGAGGCAGTGTTCTTAATAGATACGATTCCTAGAGACACTCCTATCTCCAAATTCCACTATACAATGTCCCTAATAGAAATCTTGGAGTTTATGAATCAACTACAAGATCATTTGGATAATGGGTCTATATTCCCTAGTGAATCACCTTAGGGTTCACCGATTCTCTTTATCATGAAAAGGATGGATCAATATATCCATGTATCGATTACCAAGATCTTAACAAGATCACCATAAAAAAGGTATCCCTTTCCATGGACTGATGACTTATATAATCAACAATGAGAATATTAGTACTTCTTAAAGGTGGATATTCATTTTTTATATCATAATAAAAAGGTGAAGAAGGAAGATATTCATAATATAGCCTTCCATAAAAGGTATGGGCACTATGAGTTCATAGTGATACCCTTTAGACGTACTAATTCCACTTCCATCTTTATGGACTTTATAAATAGAGACTTTGGAGACTATGTAAATTTTTTCGGTAGTTTTTATCAATGATATCCTCATTTACTCTTAGATAAAGGAGTAATATGACGAGAATCTAAGGATTGTGTTGAAAAAACTAATTAAGGATAAAATGTATGATATGTTTAGCAAGTGTGAATTTTAGATGCATTAAGTCACATTCTTAAGGTATGTGTCACAAGTTAGGAAACGTATGAGTACCATTTAATGCAAAAAGAAATTTAGGAATGGACTAGACCCACTAGTTTCATAGAAATATGTAGTTTTCTTGGATTAGAATGGTACTAATGACATTTTTTTGAGACATTCCCCATGATTTTCTAACCCGCTAACTTAGTTAATAGAGAAAGAGATAAATTATGTATAGATGGAAGAATATGAAGAAATATTTAAGGAGATCAATTAGAGTCTAATCACTACACTAGTACTCACACTACCAATAAGTGGATAATATTTTGTGATATATATTGATGTTTAGATGAAAGGATTAGGTTTTGTACTCATGTAGAATGACAATGTGATAGCCTATACCTCACAATAGTTTAAGATACATGAGAAAAAAATACCTAACACATGATCTGAAGTTAACGTCAATGAATTTTACCTTTAAAATCTGGAGACACTACCTCTATAATGATAAGTATGAAATATATACCGATCATATGAGTCTGAAGTATATATTAACATAGAAGGATCTCAACATGCATCAAAGTATATTGTTAGATCTAATCGAGGACTACACTATCTCAATTTACTTCCATATAGAAAAAGGCAAACAAGGTAGCTTATTCTTTATGTAGAAAAGAACATACTAATCTATCCATGATTTGTGTTTTAGATGCTTCTGTTAGGGCACACATCCATCTGTCAAGACTTGTTGTGTTGTTTACCCGCATTTCCAGTTTTCAAAGGTGGGAGACATCCATAACTTCTTTAGGGACATTTCCTCCTTGATCGAAATAGGATGATGGGATGTCAACTCCTCCTTACCTGAATTCCTCCACAAAACATGTCTCCTAGTCTGGGTCTCCCTCATAGATTTAGTCATTGTTCGTGAAAGTTTTCCCCAGTTCCATATCTTCATGGACGCCGGTTAATTTCACTACTTCCGTTAGGACATTACAAGGGTTCAAGTTAGGGAAACAACCTTAAATCGTGGGAGTAGTCAAGATTGATATTACTGGTGTGTTTAGACGTTGAAACATTGATTCATCTGGGAGTCTTCCCCTTATGATAGTGCTTCTTGTGGGAATGGAAGCCTGAGGTATCCCATGTCGAGTGTGGGGAATTATATGCCATAGGCATGTACCAGAGTTTTTCATAATTTTCAAATGTTAACATGGGGTATGATGTGAGTTTAACCTCTTTCAGAGATAGACCAGACTAATCGAAAAACAGATGAGATTGGATTAGATGGGTACATACATAGGAGGAAGCACCTGGGAGGTTTAATATATAGGTGGATCAAAACACCCAATGCATATGGATCAGAGGATGATTGGGTCCCGACAAAGGAGACACCAAGGTTTACCATTGGTCAATATTTATTCTCAGAGAGGTTTCATATGTATCCTATGTAGACGATATGGATAAAAACCCATGTAGTTTTAAGGGGTGATGGATTGGGGTGTACACAAAGTATGAATACCCGAAAACATATTGGGGCTTACAAATGGATGGTATCCCATCACAAGAGGTACACTCATGGTTGGATGGGTATGGATTGTTTGGGGATTATTTGTGGTTAGTTGTTCATGTTCTACAAGGAGTGGCGATGAGATGGATGACATGATCTCACTAGGATGTGCCAGCCTGGGTAAGGATCAGGGTGAATGATGAATGGTTAGATGAAGTGGATGGGAGAAAGGTGGTGGAACTATCGTGGAGATGATGGTGATGTTAGTATTGAATGTGAGACATGCTTTCTATGTATCCACGTTATAGGGAGTCGAAGTCCATGTAGTTCTGTGGGGCGATGAGAAACCTGAGGAGGTGGCCCGTGATAATGGAGGCATGGATGGGACCTGAAGGAAGTAGAACCTCTGGTTTGGGGCATGACCTTCCCGAAACATAAAAGGCTCAAGGGAGAGACCATGATGGGACATGAGTGATGGGATTGAACCTCAGGGAGGATTCATACATATCACCATGTCAGGTAATAAAATTACACGTAGTTTAGTATGGGGCATGGAATCAGGGTGTATGAAAAGGACAATGACATAACAACATGTTAGGGTTATGTGCGGTTAGTGGCCCAAGAGTTGGTCTAATGCCACTAAGGGATGGATGAAGGATGTGGGTCCCAACAAAGGGGGCATCAAATATTTCTAGTGTTTGGGGTCGTACCTCAGGGATGCTTCCTATCTACCCTGCATAAGAGATATGGATCAAAACCCAAATAGTTTGAATAGTTTTACCAGTATTCAGGGTTGAACCTTAGGGAGGCTTCATACAAACCTTGTATAGGAGATAGGGATCAAAACCCACATAGTTTGAATAGGTTTACCAGTGTTTGGGGTTGAAACTATGGGAGGATTTCTATGTACCTTGTCGAGGATACAAGGATCAAAACCCACATAGTTCAAATGTATACAGTTTAACATCTTGTGATAGGAGGGTGAACTGACATGAAATGGTCGAGACCAATGGGTGATGGGCTTGAACCTCAGGGAGGCTTCCTACATACCTTTCTTAGAAATGGAAAGGATCAATGTCCATATAGTTCGGTTGGATGGGGAATGTTGCTTACACACTAAGGAGACCCAGGGAGGATGCCATGGTCGATGCTTACTCTAAGCCCACATGAGTCATGCGCACTGTGAGAAACAAGAGGAAGTAAAGACCTACCAATAACATCACAAAAGGTGTTCCCACAAGGAATAGAGTGGGTCTTAGGCGTGGTTAGTATCCCAAAGAGGAAATAAGGGAATATGCTTGGTTAGAGGCCCAGAGAGATGGATATTGGGACTTACTCAAGGATGGAGGATTGATGGAAACAAATCCTAGAGGGAGAGGTATTGGGTAAAGAACGACCATGTTCCTATATCTCCTTGGTCTTTTTCATACATAATAAGAGAGAAGGAGCAAGGATACTACCTCCCGTAAGAAAGTCTAGGGGATTACAGGAAGATGGTTTCCCTTCCCTGTGGACAAACGTCGTTCCATGCATGGGGGATATCATTCGATGTGAGGAATATCTCACTACCATGGAGACCAGTGGGCATGGAAAATGTCTAAGGTAGTTCACCCCATGTATATTTCTTGGGGTGATGCCACAATTTAACGTTATGTTCTAAGGAAGATGATGCTTTGCAGTTTAAAGTCTTTCTGCTCAAATGATGAGGATTCTCACTCCACCCCTAGGACATAAATAACTCGCATGATTTAACCCTTGGTGAAGGGAAGGCATTGGAAATTCCATTGATATGGGGTGGTGGAGTGATCCATTGAGGGGATCATGTTAGCATGGCTATGCGAAGAAGAAATTGTTGTTAGTGCGCCTATCTGATGAAGCCTGAGGCTAAGCAAAAAAACATGAAGCACTACCCAAGGGGCCTTGAAATCACTTCGTACAAACCTGGAGGGCCATACAAGAAAGGGATTTTTGAAGTAAAGGGGTTAATGGGTGAATGTGTGGTTCTCCAATATGTGGAGAGACTCTGAAAAGGGGTATGCTTTATAAAGTGGAGTTTTATAGCCTATGTGTGGATTATACATGTTTATAAAGGGTGATTTGCGAAGTGTAAGGGATTTTGAAAAGTATGACATCACAGAGCAGGGGTTCCTTGAAATGTGCATCATTACGAAGCAATGTACATCACGAAGCACAATGATCCTTCCTTAGCATGGGGTTTACACATTCATGGAAGGTAATCCTTGAAGCATAAGTGCTTTTCAAAGACCTGAGTTCCCTTAGGGATCTCCTTATTTTGTGATGGTCTATGGGATTCACGAAGGCAATCCCTTCCCGATGAGGGGGTGAATATGATCCAAGGGACATGTATTTCACAGTGATCAAATACCTTGAATAGATCATTTTTTTAATGTTTTAAAGAGTAGATAGTGAACCGTGATTTGAGATATGAGAAGATGAAAGGTCAGGGTATCCGTTCTTTAGGTCTTGGGGAAGCCTATTATTTATAGAAGAAAGGTAGCATGAAGCTCTAAAAGCATGTTGTGAAGCTTCATGTGCTTTTCCATCAGAGGAAAATTGCATCAAGTTTGTCATAAATGCATAGTTGACTATCAACCCCTATACAGTGCAGAGGCCTCCTTCATTCCCTCCACGGTGCTTGTAGAGGCTTCTGTCAACTACAAAGGGATTGCAGAGGTGATCGTGTTCCTTCCACAGGGCAGATCCTTCCATCAATTTCATTGTAATCTCAGAGCCTTCAATCTTTTTTCCTTTGGGGAAATCACATATGGGGAAATGGCTTTGCGCTGGTCGTGGTTCTGAAGAGATTTGCGCTGGCTGTGATGGTGAAGGGATTCATGAAGGTGCTTCACAAAGAAGCCCCATTTGAAATTGGGGTACTCATTGCATATTTTTTTCCATGCATACACTTTGGTGGATATTCCCCCCCCCCCTCAGACTTGGAGCCAAAGAGAAAAGGAGGGTCAAAATATGAGGATTGATCCCCAAACACTTAGGCAAATCGAGAAACAAGATTACCAAGAAAGGTTGCAATGTAGACTTGGGAGGTGCGGGTTGAGAACGCCATGAAGCTCACCACATCCAGACATGTCATGGAGCTCAGAGGTCATTACCTATAAATAGGGGAGGATGAACCCTCTTTTTTCCTTACTTATCTCAAAGTTTTTTAATTAGGATCTCGATTCACAAATCTCCACACGCTCTGTGACCAATCTTTGTGAATCAGGCCCTCTTTGCTCTGTGTCACATACCTAGTGTTTAGAATCTGCAATTGTGTGCTTCACGAGTTATATCTGTGAGGTCTATGGCAGATCTCTACAACCTGTCTCTGCTATCTTGCTCTAAAATCAAGCTTTGTGATCCAGTCCAAAAAAATTGATTGGGTTTTTGGACGGAATGGCTCATCAAGAATCTACCAGGGGGTCCTTGTGGATGCTTCCCAAAGGGAAGAGATGGTGAAGAACCTAGTCATTGGGCAATATGTGCAGAGCCATTCAGACCACGAATCCCTAGTGGAGCTATTGTCAGAAGGATAGAAGAACTACCCTCTGGGAAAAAGACTACCTCTATATGGATTTGGTTGGAGGGAAGATGTTCTCATTCTTGAAGCAAGTAGGTATGAGCCATACAATTGGTTTAGGAGTACGATGTGCTAGCGCCAGTGGTTTAGGGTTGCCAATGGTCATACATGGGAGGATCACACACCGTTCAATGCTAACTACTTGTATAATCGTTTTAAGAATGTTGATGGGAAGGTGTTGAAGCCAGAGGTATCCCCCCATAGTACCACACAATTATCAAGGTGTCTTTGGGGAACCCAGAGAAGGGGTTGACTGATTTTGGGACTTTCTCTAGGGAGAAAAGAATACTAAATATTAGGCATGTTCTTACTAGGTATATGCCTCTTGCGATGAGTTTCAGGAATATCTAAGGAGAGTGGGCTTGAATGATGTGGCATGGGCCTCCAAATTCCAAAATTACTAGCCAAACCACCTGATTCCATAGTGGTTGAGAATGTGGTCTTCGAGGAAAAATAATTTTTATCTTTACCATGGGGAGGTTGGTATCGCCCTCTAGGACCTTCACAAGATCTCAGGGATTCTGCTATTGGGTTCCATGTATGACGAGGTCCCCCCTACCGAGAACACATGGGAGGACCTAGAGAATATTCCACATCTGGAAACATCATTGATGGATTTGGTATCGGGTGAGGACAAGCATTCAGTGAGGGATGTACACTTCAAGTCGTGGTTCAGGTGGTTCCAGAATTTCCCTTTAGATAGGAAGTTTCTTATGAGGCCTCTCACTTCCCAAAGAGTGATCAGAATAGTAAAGATAACACATACTTGTGACTCATGGAGGACATCCAGCTGAAGATAATGGGTTTAGTGTCAGCACAGAGCAACATCCGGTTGTTAGGTTGGTTGCATTCTTCTCAACACTCATTTGCAGCTAGATGCTTCCTGTAAGAGATAAAAACATGGGCATATGACTGAGGACATTTATCATGGCATCCATGTTGGTGATGGGGGAACATATCAATCTATAGATTTTGGTGTTGGCTAAGCTGTAAAAAGTATTCTAGCATATCAATGAGGGGAAGAAGGGACATAGGGTGTGTGGGCCACTCCATCTTTTGTATGGGTGGATAGCAGCGCATATGGGCTCCTATGAATACCCTAACCCCTTTTTCCATCCAGGGCAGACTTCCGATCAGCTATTCTGAATGCGGTTGGGGTGTTTACCAACCAAGATGACCCTACCGCTGGTGCTGAAATGAGTCTGGAAGGTGGATGAATTCAACTTCCATCCATTCCCATTGCCAACATGTGTATTCACCAATGATGACTAGGAAACGGATGAGCCTCAGTCCTATATCGTGGCCTTTAGGGATGGAGTATTGGTAGAGAGAGTTGACCACGAGCCTCTATGTGAGTCGTACACCCCGTATCGCTTTGCGATACAGTTCCGGTGCATGCAGAGGCTGACCCCGCTGGTCTACTTGGGAGTATGCCATGAGGAACATCCATGTTTGATGAGGTAGATGTGGCTCATGTTCACACGGGAGAATGAGAAGATGCAGGATAAGATGCCTCCACCCTCAGCTATTTACGGGTTAGTGAAAGAGTATTCCAAGATATGGGAGACAACCTACCCTAGGGAAATATCGAAGCGGAAAACCACTCACGCTAGTGATGGGATTCCTCCTCAACATTGAGGTCGAGGTTGAAAAGTATCAAGAACATGCCGTTGTTGTGGGGCTACAGTAGCAGTGAGACCTGCATCGATCGAGAGGTAGTTAGTAGTGGCTGACCCAGTGGTCCTAGAGAAGAAAAGTCATCAAGAAGGGAGGACACCCATGGGGTTTCGAATGATACCCACTCAGGCTTCAGGGAAGCGGCTATGCCATATAGATATGCCTGAGGATGCAGTTTTCCTGGAGGCTTGGGACATCTGGGATAATAATAGAAAATTCCTCAATCATCCCAAAATGTGTCACCATCTGAACCATCTTGGGATAGATCTGTCAGGGATTAGTCACTCTAGGGTTGGGTGTTTGGTATCTCAGGAGGAAGGGGAGAAGTACATCACCAAGATGGAGGACTTCATACACTCACGGTGTACACTACATCCAATGACAGATCAGGTTAACGAGATGCTCAATCAAACAGTACCTCATCATTTGTCTACTATTGAATTGACAGAGTGCTTACCCCTACCAGAAGAATCATAAGAGTCATCCTGTGGCGAAGAGGCTGGTATAGGGATCCCTTTGGGGGGAAATGTGGTCACAAACTCAGAGTTGGAAGAGTTTGTGGAGGATCTTGAGGTAAACCCTAAACCATTTTCTTGTTGCCCTCACTTATGTCACTTAGGAATTCTAAACTAACATTTGACCTATATAGGAGGGACTTATACACAAAACCTCTCCTGCAAAATAGTATATGTAGCTTCGGTATCTACACTTGTGAAAATAACGATTACCACATATAGTAGTGCTACGATACCTAGGGTGGTTCTCCTGGAGTTTTTGGATTTCCCCAAAATATATGGGGGGCCATGCCTCGAGATTCTTGTGGCAACAGATTAGGGGAGAGACTGACTATTTGATTATTATTTGTAACTATCATCCATTGATCAGAACAACTAACGTTTGTGTATTTTTATATGCATAGTTCTTCAAATGGAATGGGTCGCATTAGCGAGGGTATATGAGGCCCCTGACGCTGCTTTCCCAGAGGAACATCGATGGTCATGGAAGAAGAAACCCATACAGACCAATCCATAATGATCCCGATTACAGGTGGGACCATCAGTAGAATGGAACCTGAAATCATCGAGGTGGAATCTGAAGATGGTGATAAATTAGATGACATGAGACCTAACCTACCTGACGAGATACTGGATAAAGATCTTTCTGATGAGTTCCTGGAGGCTTTCCCTATATATGAACCCACCGAACCCAAGGACTGGGATGAGATGAATTTTGATGAATAGGATAACAAATTCATCTGTCACTATTCATGGAACCTGATCAAGTGCTTCGTTGGGGAAACCCCATAAGAACAATGGATAGACCAGATGGGGAGGATTCATTCTCAGCTACGTGACCTTTGCGCTAGAGGAGAGGATGCCAAGAGTCCTCATATGCTTATCTGAGACTTCGTGGTAGAGAAAATATGGGAACATGATTGCAGCCTTAGTGCGGGATGGTAGATGAGGATGTCCATCAAAATCAAGAGACTCTATGAGGATGAGTGTAACGACCCAAAGTTTTTCAATAAAAATTTCCTTCTTATATTTATTTCATAAATTAACATGAAATCACAACATAATTAACTAATAAGTGATATGTGAAATTTAAACATAAGTTTGTCACTTCTAAGTTTTGAATTTTAAAAATTAGACATACACGGTTGTGTTCAAGATGATTTTTTGGAGTCTAATGAAACAAAAATAATTTTTGGTGAATAGTGACCTACCCTTATGAATAGTAACATACCAGTATGAATAATAATATGACCCTTATGAATATTAAATCATCCAACATAAGAGTAACATTACCTATGAATATTTAAATAAAATTTAGACATCTTAAAAAGTGACAAATTGACCTTAGAAAGCGTTTTATTACTTTGTAAGTCATAAATAATTAATTATAATTAAATAATTATTTTAAAAGAATATTTATTTACCTAAAATGTATTCATAAATTATTTAATCAATGTCTTATAGTTTTTAGATAATTTTATAAGACCCAATGTAATCTTTGAAATAAATATAAATCAGTTTTAATCTTAAAAACTGTTTTTTAAGTAAATTATGATTTTAATTAAATATTAAATTAATAATATTTAGAAAATTATTTTTGAAAAATGGAATTCATTTTTGGATTCTACACATATAAAAATGGTTGGGGTAAAATTTTGGGATTTTTCTGAGATACTTGAAATTTTGATGAATAGCAGAATATGATAATTTACAATAAATGCTAAATAATGGATTAATTGAGTCATCGATGATGATATGCTGATATCATCCCACTTGGTTCAGGATTACATTATCAAATTACTATTCTTGGACATTCAATACTCACTATTCCTTGTCTTGTGGGGAAATAATAATCTAATGAATTTTATATTAAGGAAACCCCTCTCCCCTCCACTATAAAAGCCAACCTTCACACCCTCATTTCCTCACACCTCTCAAGCTCCAAGCCTTCTCTAAACTTTGCCCAAACACCTTCCCTAGCCCATCCCACACGTCCAATAGCTTATGGTCTCATAATAAGACCAATCTTAGGCCATTAAAAGGGTTCTCAAGAGGAGGATTCTATAGGTAATTTCTCTCCCTCTTCTCCTTTATTTTCCTTTCAAGTTCATGTCCATTTGTTGATATCTCCCCACCTATTTTCATCTAAATTGTATTGTAACTCCATTATTATACATATAATGGAATTTTATGATGCTAATGTTATATTATATCACCCCACCCCCTTTCCCTCTTCCTTTTATTTTATTGAAGAGAACGTTGTTCATGAGGTGTTAAATTTATCACCTTCAAAAACAACATGCTCTCTTATTCCATTTATACCTTCAGATCTGGTCATGAAACCATTTTTATGGTTGAACCAGAATATTTTATATGTATTATTTCCTATTTAATGTTTTGTAACTGTATTATGAACATATTACTAAGGGATAAATTAAAACAAGTTCATTGTGATCGATAAACCGCTCAAATTAACCCACACAATCTTTGTTTGATTATTATCTAATAATTCATCCACATGGATACAATGTGATTAATTATAGAATAATTAAATATATTTTAATATCATTAATAACATGGAATATAATTTCTAGATGTTTACCCATGTTCTACCTGAACTTCAATTTAAGAATACAAGTGAACCACCCAAGAAAAATAATAAAAACGAACATCCCCGAACAAAGTTTTTAAACTCTATAAGTCATCCAAAGGAACATAATATGACATAATGAAACCAGAATTAACCCTATTAATTTACACATGGTTCTAGATTTCTAAATAATGAATATAATTTCATTATACCGGACATTAAAGAGAAGGAAGCATCCGGGTACCATGTAAGGGGAAATCTCGAACCCAATTTTCTTCCTTCGGGTTCTCCCTCTTTCACTTTATTATTGATATGGTTACTCCTTAAAGATAATTTTTTCATCATTTCCTTTAATTTTCTGGGATATAAATGTTTTTCACTATTTTTTATGTCCAAAAAAATGTTTTCCAAAAGAACTCTTCTTTTAAGAACGCCCCTTTTACTTCTCACTCAAAGTGGATGGTACTTGTAACATGTGTGTTACTACCTCTTTTTTTTGTGAACCCAAAGCTTATGAATGAGTTATTATGAGA
The DNA here is from genome assembly GCA_963277665.1 of Viscum album. Taxonomy (NCBI): domain Eukaryota; kingdom Viridiplantae; phylum Streptophyta; class Magnoliopsida; order Santalales; family Viscaceae; genus Viscum; species Viscum album. Next base: position 65,028 of record CAUJRU010002299.1, read on the forward strand.
TGAAACCAATTCCTTTTAATGGGTTTATTATTTTGATTTATTTTATATGTTCATTATGGCATGCATGATAAATGATATTGTTATGATGTGACGTGCACTCCCGAAATTATATAGCACAATATGAATGTTTAAATATGACTGGTGCGCCCAGAATTATATAGCGCTCTAATGCATTGGGTAAAGTGATGAATCTCATGAGTAAATGTGAAATGATGTGTGAACAAGATTCTATCTTGGTTCACAAGTATGATTTGTAGTTAACCACTAATCCATGATGTTTCATTTTTATGCAATGCCACATTTCAATTATTTTATTTTTTCTCCTCTTGTGTTTATGATCTTTTGCCTACGTTATGCTTATGCTCACCCCATGTTATATTATTCTTATCTTTCCACTTACTAGGCTTCTAGCTCACCCATTTTTATGTATATCCTCAGGTGGCTACATGTACTAAGGAGAGGACAAGTTCCAATAAGAAGCTAGAGAATAAGAAATTAAATAAATGTTTTTGCTTGATGTTGTATTTGTTATGTGTGGTCCTAGTTTGCCCAAGAAACTAAACCTTTGGATCCTCTATGTGTAATACTATTATGTATTTTATCTTTGAGATGATGTAATAGTAATGTAAGAAAATGTTGGGTCACTATAGTTGTTATTAGAGGCAAGGTTTAGTTAATTTTGGAAATAGGATTAGTGAATCCTAGAGGAAACATATAACATGAGAATAAGTACAAATATGCGCACAACAATATTTACCTAGGGATCCCATATGTTATGTTTTTTCTAAAAATTGTTTAAATGAATAAGTTATTCATGACTTGTTTACTTATGTTTTGTTCTAACCTTTTGTATTTTAGAAAATGGTGGGAACCAGGAGAAATCAGGCCAACAACTCATGCGAGGGCCAATGCAATGATTGCCCGAACGATATCCCCAATGATTTGGGAGGTGGAGTTCAAAACTTCATGGAAATGATTACCCAATTATCTCAGGTTATGAATAATAACCATAATAAAGGGGAATGTCCTCCTTCACCAAAGTGGGAGAAACTGGCTATCGAATGTTTTATGCGGCAACGACCACCGACGTTTTGTGGATCTTTCAATCCACTAGTTGCGGAACAGTGGGTCAACTCCATGGAGAAGATCTTTTCTGTGCTTCACTATTCTGAGATGATGAAGGCGACTCTATCCGTTTATCGTTTAGATAGAGAAGCCGATCAATGGTGGGATTTGATTAAGAACACCAAGGCAAGGGAGGAAATTGAAGAGATGGAATGGGAAGACTTTAAGATAATGTTTCTTAATAAGTATTTCCCATGAACTCTTTGCACGAAGATGGAGAGAGAATTCATAGAGCTCATGAAAAACGAAGGAGAATCTGTCACAACCTATGAAGTGAACTTCACAAGTCTCGCAAGGTATGCTTCAGGTTTTGTTATCAACAATGATAGAAAAATTGATATATTCTTTAGTGGATTAAAACCACACCTTCGAAAGGCTCTTGCAATTCGAGACTTTAGAAGTTATGAAGAAGTTTCTCGGTGTGATATCAAAGTGGAGATGGAGTTTCAAGAATGGTCCCATGGATATGAAGATAAGAAACGAAATATGGAGTTTCAATCCAGTGGATCTAGTGACAAAGGTGTGAAGAAAAATCAACGACCCACATACCAAAAATGTGGGAAGTTGCACCATGGGAACTGCCTCAAAGGGACGGGGAAATGCTTCAAGTGTGGGAAATAAGGACACCGTGCTCAAGAGTGTCAAAAAGACATGAAAAGGAAGGATAATGTAGCCGATTAAAGGAGAGAACCACCCATGGTTCAATGATACAACTGTAGGGAGCTAGGGAACTATGAAAACCAGTGCACTAAACCTCGAGCTCTTGAGGGTAATCAGCATCAGCAGCCACCAAAGCCAAAGGAACAAGGGAAGGCTTATTCCATGACTACTGCAGAGGTAGAGCATGATAATGAAGTTGTACAAGGTACACTTCCTATTCACTCAATAATGGAAAAAGTATTATTTGATTATGGTACTACGCATTACTTTATATCCTGCAAGTTTGCTAGAACTATAGATTCGAAGCCCCGAAACATTGAAGTAGAGATATCTGTAAAAACACAAAGTGGTGCAATCATTGCAACCCAAGTGTTTGACTCTTCCCCTGTTGGAATATGTGGGAAGATTCATTTATAAAATCTCATAATACTTCCCTTGGTGGAATTCAATGCTATAATTGGAATGGAATGGCTCTCGTTATATAGAGCGCATATCAACTGTCGGGAAAAGAAATATCTTTTCACATTCCGAACCATCCCATGCTTCTCTATAAATGAAAATTAGATCATAAATCTCCTTTGAAAGATACTTCAATGGTATGGGTGTTGATTCCTTATGAAGAAGCATACCTCACCCAAATGGTTGAGTCAAAGGAAAGTTACAAGCTTGAGGAAATGCCCATTGTGAGGGAATACGACAATGTATTTCCTGAAGAGTTACCCGGAATTCCCCCAGATTGTGAGGTAGAGTTCTCAACTGAACTCATACCCAGAGCTACTCATTTCTCAATGTGTCCCTGTAGGATGGCTCCTATCGAACTGGAGGAGTTAAAGAAGCAGCTTCAAGAGCATCTAGACAAAGGGTTCATACACCCTAGTGCATCGCCTTGGGGAGCGCCAGTTGTCTTTGTGAAAAAGGAGGACGGAACAATGCGGTTGTGTATCGATTATCGGTAACTCAACAAGATCACCATAAAGAACAAGTATCCTCTCCCAAGGATTGATGACTTGTTCGATCAGTTAAGAGAAGCTCAATACTTCTCAAAGGTGGATCTTCGTTATGGATATCATCAGGTAAAGTTGAAGAAGAAAGATATTCAGAAGACTGCCTTCCGTACAAGGTATGAGCACTATGAGTTTTTGGTGATGCCCTTCGGACTTACAATTGCCCCTGAAATCTTCATTGATTTGATGAATGGAGTCTTTAGACATTACCTTGAATAATTTTTGGTAGTTTTTATCGATGATATTCTCATATAATCCAAGATAAAGGAGTAACATGAAGAATATATAAGACTCGTGTTGGAGACATTGAGAAAGGAGAAGTTGTATGCCAAGTTTAGCAAGTGTTACTTTTGGATGAATCAAGTCAAATTCTTGGGACATGTGATCACAAGTGAGGGAATTTCTATGGATCCTTCGAAGACAAAGGTGATTGAGGAATGGCCCATTCCCTCTACTGTCACAAAAGTCCGTAGTTTTCTTGGATTAGCTGGGTACTACCAAAGTTTTGTGAGAAACTTATCATGATTGTCAAGCCTGCTAACTAAGTTAACAAGGAAAGGGGTAAAGTATGTCTGGACAGAAGAATGTGAGGGAAGCTTCAAGGAGCTAAGGAGAAGGCTGATCACTGCACTTGTACTCACACTACCGAAAAGTGTAGAAAGTTTTGTGATATATAGTGATGCTTCAAAGAAAGGCTTGGGTTTTGTACTCATGAAAATTGATAATGTGTTAGCCTATGCCTCACGACAGTTGAAGATTCATGAGCAAAACTACCCGACACATGATCTAGATCTTACAGCCATGATTTTTTCCTTGAATATCAGGGGAACTACCTTTATGGGGAGAAGTGTGACATATACACCGACCACAAGAGCCTAAAGTATATATTCACACAAAAGGAGCTCAACATGCGTCAAAGGAGATGGTTAGAGATAATCAAGGATTACAATTGCTCTATTTACTATCATCCTGGAAAGGCGAACAAGGTAACTAATTCTCTAAGCAGAAAAGAACATGCTACTCTATCCGTGTTGCAGATTGAGAAAGACCCTATCTTCTTTGATATGCAAAGAATGGATTTAGAAATCATAAGGGCATGTGATACATCCTACCTTGCCCAAATGACTGTGCAACCATCCATCCAAGAGAAGATTAAGGAAGAACAAAGGGATGATGCAGAGATACAAAAGAGGGTGAATGAAGTAAAGGAAGAGAATCTGCAAGAGTTCCATATCGATGATGATGGTGCGATTTGGTTTGGAACGCAGATTTGTGTGCCTTCATCACCTGAGATTAAGAAGGAGCGATTGGATAATGCACAGAGCTCAACTTTCTCTATCCATCCTAGGATTACCAAGATGTACCGTGATCTCCGAGAACACTTCTGGTGGGATAACGTGAAGAAGGATATTGCAGAATATATATCAAGATTCTTGGTATGTCAGCAAGTTAATGTTGAGCGACAAAAGTCCAAAGGTATATGCAGCCATTGCCTATACCCATGTGAAAATGGGAAAATGTTACTATGGAATTTGTCACGGGTCTCCCGAATACGTCAAAGGAAAATAATGCGATATGGGTTGTGGTTGATCGACTCACTGAGACTGCCCATTTTATCGCTATTTGGGAGGATCTCTTGCTTGATCAACATGCAAAGATATATGTGAAGGAATTGGTGAGACAGCACAGTGTTCCACTCTCAATTGTCTCTGACTGCGATGCAAGGTTCACATCTAAATTTTGGAGGAGCCTTCAATATGCTTTGAGTAATGAATTAAATTTCAGCACGACCTATCACCCCCAAACTGATGGCCAGTCTGAAAGGACTATTCGGACGCTTGAAGATATGCTAATAGCTTGCTCTCTTGAATTCAAAGGTGGTTGGGATCAGAATCTCCTATTGGTTGAGTTATCATAAAACAATAGCTTCCACTTGAGTATTCATATGGTTCCGTATGAAGCTCTTTATGGGAACCGAGTAGAACTCCAACCTGTTGGGATGAAGTTGGAGAAAGAAAGCTACTTGGGCCCGATCTTGTTCAAGAGAGGAGAGAGATGGTTCAAGTTATCCAGAAACACATCAAAGATGCTCAAAGTCGGAAAAAGAGATATTATGAAAACCGTCGAAGGGGCTTGGAGTTCTACGTTGGAGGTAAATTCTTCCTTCGAATATCTCCCTAGAAGAGAGTCATGCAATTCGGGAAGAAATGGAAGCTAATCCCAAGGTATATTGGCCCCTTTTGGATCCTTGAACGCATAGGAGCCGTGGCCTATCGTCTTGCACTTCCACCGAATATGGATCAAGTTCGTGTTGTGTTTCATGTATCACTACTGAGGAAGTACATAATAGACCCCTCACATGTACTAAACTCAGAGGTGGTGCAGCTGGAAGATGATCTCTCCTATGGGGAGCAGCTAACAAAGATTCTGGATTGGAGAGATAAGGTTCTACACAAGAAGACAACCCATCTTTTCAAAGTTTTGTGGAGGAACCATAAGTTTTAGGAAGCAACTTGGGAACCAGAAGAGGCAATGAAGGAGAAGTACCCTCACCTGTTTGTGTAAAGTGAAATTTCGAGGGCAAAATTTCTTAAGGGGGGAAGAATGTAACGACCCAAAGTTTTTTATTGAAAATTCCTTTCCTATATTTATGTCATAAAATAACATGAAATCACAACATAATTAACTACTAAGTGATAAGTGACCTTTAAACATAAGTTTGTCACTTCTATGTTTTGAATTTTAAAAATCTGACATACACAGTTGTGTTCAAGATGATTTTTTGGAGTCTAATGAAACAAAAATAATTTTTGGTGAATAGTGACCTACCCTTATGAATAGTAACATACCCTTATGAATAGTAATATGACCATTAGGAATAGTAAATCATCCAACATAAGAGTAACATTACCTATGAATAATTAAAGAAAATTTAGACATCTTAGAAAGTGACAACTTGACCTTAGTAAAGGTTTATAATTTTGTAAGTCATAAATAAATAATTATAATTAATTAATTAATTTAAAAGAATATTTATTTCCCTAAAATGTATTTAGAAATTATTTAATCAATGTCTTATAGTTTTTATATAATTTTATAAGACCCTACGTAATCTTTGAAAGCACTATAAATTAGTTTTAATCGTAAAAACTGATTTTTAAGTAAATTATGATTTTAATTAAATATTAAATTAATAATATTTAGAAAATTATTTTTGAAAAATGGACTTTATTTTTCGATTCTACACATCAGAAAATTATTGGGGCAAAGTTTTGGGATTTTTCTGAGATACTTGAATTTTTGATGAATAGTAGAATCTGGCAATTTACAATAAATGCTAAATAATGGATTAATTGAGTCATCGATGATGCTCTGCTGATGTAATCCCACTTGGTTCGGGATTAAATTATAAAATTACAATTCTTGGTCATTCAAGACTCACTATTCCTTGTCTTGTGGGGAAATAATAAACTAATGAATTTTATATTAAGGAAACCCCTCTCCCCTCCACTATAAAAGCCACCCTTCAAACCCTCATTTTCTCACACCTCTCAAACTCCAATCCTTCTCTAAACTCTGCCAAAACACCTTCCCTAACCCCTCCCCCACATCCAAGAGATACTGGGCTCATGAAAATACTAATCTTAGGCCATTAAAGAGGTTCTCAAGAGGAGGATTCTAGAGGTAATTTCTCTCCCTCTTCTCCTTTATTTTCCTTTCAAGTTCAAGTTCATTTCTTGATCTCTCCCCACCCATTTTCATCTAAATTGTATTTTAACTCCAGTATTATACATCTACAAGAATTTTATTATGATAATGTGATATTATATCACCCCACCCCTTTTCCCTGTTCCTTTTATTTTATTAAAGAGAACGTTGTTCATGAGGTGTTAAATTTGTCACCTTTAAAAACAACATGCTCTCTTCTTCCATTTCAACCTTCAGATCTGGTCAATAAACAATTTTTATGGTTGAACCAGAATATTGTATATGTATTATTCCATATTTAATGTTCTGGAACTGACTTATGAACATATTACTAAGGGATAAATTAAAACAAGTTCCTTGTGATCGAAAAACATCTCAAATTAACCCACACAATCTTTGTTTGATTCATATCTAATGATACATCCACATGGATATAATGTGATTCATGATAAAATCATTAATGCTCCTGTAATATCCTTAATAACATGTAATATCATTTTGGGATGTTTACCCATGTTCTACCCGAACTTCAATTTAAGAATACAAGTGAACCACCCAAGAAAAACCATAAAAATGAACATCCCCGAAAAAAGTTTTTAAACTATATAAGTCATCTAAAGGAACATAATATGGAATAATGAAACCAGAATGAACCCTATTAATATACACATGATTCTGGATTTATAATTAATGAATATAATGTCATTATACAGGACATTAAATAGAAGGAAGCATTCGGGTACAAGGGAAGGGGAAATCTCAAACCCAATTTTCTTCCTTTGGGTTCTCCCTCTTTCACTCCATTCCTGATATGGTTACTCCTTAAAGATAATTTATTCATCATTGCCTTTAATTTTCTGGGATATACATGTTTTTCACTGGTTTTTATTTCCAACAAAAATTTTTCCAAAATAACTCTTCTTTTAAGAACACCCCTTTTACTTCTAACTAAATGTGGATGGTTCTTGTAACATGTGTGTTATTCCATCTTTATTTTGGGAACCCAAATCTTATGAATGTGTAATTATGAGATGAAACTCATTCCTTTTCATGGGTTTATTATGTTTATTTATGTTATATTTTCATTGTGTCATGAATGATAAATGATAATGTTATTATGTAATGGGTGCGCCTGAAATTATATAGCACAATATGAATGTTTAAATGTGACAGGTGCACCCGGAATTATATAGCACTCCAATGCATTGGTTAAAGTGATGAATCTCATTATTAAATGAGAAATTATGTGTGAACAAGATTCTATCTTGGTTCACAAGTATGTGTGGCAGTTAACCACTAAGACATGATGTTGCATTTTTATGCATTTCCACATTTCAAGTATTTTATTTTTGCTCATCTCGTGTTCATGATCTTTTGCCTATGTTATGATTATTCTCAACCCATGTTATATTGTACTTATCAATCCTCTTACTAGGATTATATATCTCCACTTTTTATTTATATCCTCAGGTGGATACATGTACTAAGGAAAGGACAAGTGCCAATAAGAAGCTAGAGAAGAAAAAATTAAATAAATGTTTATGCTTGATGTTGTATTTATTATATGTGGTCCTAGTTTTACCAATCAACTAAACCTTTGGATCCTCTATGTGTAATACTATGATGTTTTTTATCTTTGAAATGATGTAATAGTAATGTAATAAAAGGACGGAATGCTATAATGATCATGAGATCTAACTATTAAGGGTGTGTGTGAATGAGTATTCCTCTTTCCTCGATGAATAATCGGGGCTCATATCGTGATTGAAGGCCCAACTGGAAAAGGCTAAAGAACTGATGGGGCAGGCCTATGAAGATATGGAAATTATCTGAGCTAATGAGAATCGAGCCCATCTTATGCCCGATGAACTACACACCATTAACATCGAGGAGGATCAGGAGCTTAATAGGTGTAAAAGGATCCTGGAAGCTATATGTTAGAGAGTGGAAAAGCAGGGACACTCCACTGAAGGGGTAAATCCATCTATGGGAGGGGACAATCCTTGGAAATTGTAGTTCATGTTAATTCATAAACATACTCTAATTCCTTTATTGTTTATGTTGTTTGTGTGCACTAGTTATATTGTATGTTTTGGCTTCTACTTTACCACCACATCCATGAAATATCCAGCGATCAGTCCCTAAGCTCCCATGGGTTGTGTCTGATGTTAGAATCAAGTGATGAACACATCATTATTCTATTTAAAAATGAGAGTTCCAACCCATATCTAGGAATCTGGGGTCTGAACGACCACTCTGGGTTTTTGAGAAAAAAAAAGGAGGCTTGACTGGAGAATGAACTTCTCAGAATAGTCAAATTTTGACTTTCCCAACATGCTCTAGGGCATGAGCAGGGTAACTTCAAGGGCATTGGAATCAATCTGAACATAGGGGAGTGGAAAGTGTGAATCACGATACACACAATTTGGAAAATTTTAGATATGGAAAGACAATGAAGGATAACTGTTGAACGTGTTTGAAACACAATATCCCTACTTTGTTAGCCTGAAATGGGGACAAAAAATGGTGGCCGGCCGTTGACCATGTTCAAAACATGGGTCCGGACTCACAATCTTATCCATGCTCTTCCAGAACATTAACCCAGGATAGTAGGTGAGCCATAGGCCAAGCACCCATACTATTAAGGGTCATTTTAGATGTGGAAGTGGATGAGGATCCGAATAAACAAAATGAAAAGCATAGAGGGTGGAGTTATGGGTTTTTATAATAGAGTCCAACACTCTTAAAATTATGACACCATGATGAAAAAACTTTAGGTTAGAACATCAATTTGATCAGGGTTTATTCTTATTACCTAAAAGGATATCTTTGGTGAGAACCTAGAGTGGCCCGTAGTTTTACATCATACCAATGAGGATGATAGACACGTAGTTTATCATCATATGGTGAGGATGATGCAACGAATAGTTTAACATCATATGAACATGAAAATTCAAATAGTTTTAAGTTCATACATATTGGATCGATGCTACCAGTTTAAATCCTTGTTGCGTGGACTGTAGGCTCCTAGTTTAAGGTCATAGAGTTTGGATCATGATTAGGGGAAAAAAACCATAAATGTTAATAATCACGGGGTTAAGCCCGAGGCTAAATACCTAGGTGTCGCTATGTATCCCATAGGTATGAGAATCAAGACAAACATAGTTTTTAAACACAGTGTGGTTAGAGACCAATGCTTGGGGGGGGGGGGTGGAAATCCTCTTTGGTGAGGAAGCTGATGCATCCTATAATTATCATTGGGCATCCTAAACTTGTTCAGGGTAGGGATGTAGTCTAAATTCATGCAATGACGACATGTGTACCCTAAAGGAAATGTGTGGTGTCGTACATATCCCAACGTGAATGAGGATGGTACAAGTCCATGTTATACCACGTGATCCCAATGGGTTTCTTTAGACCATAGACTAGAGGTGGTCTAACTTGGGGCTGGACATGAGGGAATGTAATCAGGAATTCTTACGTATCCCATGAGGATGGGAATCAATATATACATAGTTCCCAAATGGAAGTTTAACATCACATGGGATGAAAGTAATGTGTTGTACAATTGCACCAGTACACGTTCAACCAAAACTACTAAGACCACATGAGTTGTGCTCGATGTGGGAAAAAAGGAGTAGTGATGGGTTTTTCCTAATATAGGGAGGCACACATTAGGTGAAATAAAACTTTAGTTGAATGAAGTCCCAATATTATTGACCCTCCTTCTTAACAAACATTGATTCACAGAGGGGTAAAACCGAGTACATTGGAATTCCACTTGAACATAAGGGAGTGGAAAGATGTGAATCATGGCACCTGAGATATGGATTGCAATGGGGGTGGAATGTTGTTGGAGGATAAATGTTGGCCAATTTCAGAACACTACAACTGTTTCCCATTACCCTGGCATGGAGACTCACCCATGAGGGTTGACCGCTGACCATGTTAAAAACACAGGATCTGTTGCAAAATATCATCCGTGGTATTATGAGGTGTTGTCCCAAGACGTTAGGCGAGATAATGTGTCATGATACTAGTCTATAAATGGGATTCCTTCAGATATGTAATAGGATGGAAATCCAAATAAAGGGCTCATGAATCATGGTCATGACATGAGGGAATGTTCCTACAGAATGCAACACTTTGGGATCTTCTCCATGGCACATTTGGGTATGCTGATGAGATTTTTTAGATAGAGGGAGTCAAATCTCTTTCCAAGGACAATGGTCTAGGGAATGAAAACTCTTTTTTAAGGTCATAGAGTGGACCATTGATAGGGGAATTGGTTTATTGGAATGTGCGTAGGGTGTGGAAGAAGAAAAACCCAACGTAAATGAGGAAAATATAAGTCCATGCAACACCACGTGTTCATGAGGGAAACCTCAGGTCAGGGAACCAAAGGTGGAATATGGTATGAGCTCAAGATGAATTTTCTAGGAGTTCATATGTATATCATGAGGATGGGAATCAATCCATACATAATTCTGGAATAATTTGTGTAGTTTTACATCATCCAAAAAGGACTTTGGAGAATTGAAGGAAGATCCCTAAAGGGAAATACATGGAATGGATATCACAAACCCGACGTGAATGAAGACCCACAAGATCCTCAGCACACCACATGGTTCTGATATAGTTTGGGCCAATGGGTCAGAAAAAGGGTAGGATTTGAGATACATGGGGATGAACCCAAAGGTGAAATGCTTGGACATTCCTATGTATGCCATTATATTGGGAATCAACCCACATGGAGTTCATGATTATGTCATGGTAGTGTACCAATTCCAATTGAAATACTATCACGCAGGTCTGGTCCACACACCAAAAGAAGCAACATTTTCATGGATCTTGTTTGTTCTTTAGAGTGGATACGTTTTATTGAAGTAAAAAACCTTAGAAAGAGAATCTGGGTGTCTCTACAGGAATCAAGCCATATGTAGGCCTCGATAAATGGCATGGTGGATGATTGATACCAAATACAATGTCCCCTTGAGCGTGGATACGACAATGTGGTTCCTTTTTTGGTAGTGTGACTAGGATGATAATGTCATAATTTAGGATCGTAGGATAGGACCAACCCATGAATTTTAACACCATGAAGAAAAGAAACAATAACTTAAAGACATGTGGGACCATACAATATAGTTTAATGTACTATGTCTTGGGAACCCATAGAAGAATGATGTTCTAAAGGGATTATTAAAAGTGTGGTAAAGCATACCTGATGTGAATGAGGGAATCTATCCACACCACATCATGCACAACACTAGTGGGAGGGAACCTCAGGCCAAGGGTCCATAAAAGATTAGAGTATATGTTTATGGACCTGAAGACAAAATGTTCAAGCGTTCCTATGTATCCCATGAAGACAATAATCAGGCCATACGTAGTTATGGAAGATTCATGTAGTTTAACGTTATGCGACAAGGATATGGGTTGGTCATTATTGCTCTTAAAGGGGGAGTATGTGGTACAACTATTGAAAACCCAATCTAAATGAGGAAATAAGAATACATACGACACACCATGAAATCCTATAAGAGTCAGGTCCAAAAGGATTATCATAAGAGATAATTAGTGGAGTCTGTGCTAAACATAAAATAATGTCTGGGTATCCCAACATATCCCATAAGTATGGGAATGAATCCATACAGAGTTCCGGAAAGATATTCGTAGTTTAACATCATGCAATAAGAATGAGATAAGATCTTAGTTTATGGTCATAGAGCTCAGATCGAATGAATTGAGACTCTTCCAAGAGGGCATAAACCTTGACCAATCCCTAATCCCTTGTGATCCACACTTTCTGTGGGAAACAAGGTTGGATAAGATCTTCACAACATGTGGAATATAGAGAAAGGGTAAATGGTGTGGATCCTTGAATGACACAACACCATGGATTATTCCTCTTAACACACAAATGTGAACTGAGGGATATCACTAAGAGTTTCAAAATTCCACTTGGACGTGATGGAGTGGAAAAGGATGTGAATCATGAAACCAATATTTAAGAAATAATGGGGGTGGTGTAATTATGGAGGATAACTATTGAATGCATTCGAAACACAACATCCATATCGTGTGACCTAAAAAGGGAACACATAAATGAGCATCGACCATTGACCATATTTGCAACACAGGACTTGTGAAAGATGATGAAAGACTAAATAAAGGGAAACCTGAAGTATAGAAATGGATGAAAACATGTCTATGTAGAATCAAACACTCTAGGTCCTAAACTTGAGTGCCCATGGGCACATTGGTGAATTGAAAAAGAGGGTCGAGGGGCCTAATTTAAGGGAAGATGACTCAAGAAGATCAGTGGTGGAATGTGGGATGGATAGCTCTCAAGATGGGAGTACATAGTGTGGTTATTAAAAACCCAACGTGAATGAGGAAAACAAAATTCCACACCACACCACATACCCCCTTTTTTCCCATAGAGGACTTAGGCCAAGTGGAAGTAAGGAAGATGAGGTTTCTAAGAAATAGGTTTGGACTCGAACACAAATTGTTTGGGTGTTCCTATGTATCCCATGAGGATGGGAATAAAACCACACATAGTTCTGAAAGATTCATGTAGTTCAACGTCATGTGACAAGGATGAAGATAAGAGGGGTATATTGAAGATGAATATGTATTTCTTTGAGAATAACCTGACATGAATGAGGACTGAATCCCACATATGCCACACCATTCATAATTACTGGAGAGAACTCATGCCAAGTGGTATAGAGAAGGAATAGATGAACCTGGATGGGACCTTAACTCCAAATGTTCAGGCATTAATACATATCCCATGAGGATGAGAATCAAGTCGTACGTAGCTCTCAAGACGTTGTGTAGTTTAACATCTTGAAAAAAGGATGTGGTAGATCTTAGTTTATAGTCATAGATCGTGGACCGTAGATGCCAAATTTAATGTCATGTGCATGGGACATATGAGAAGAAAGGGTGAATCACCATTCCTATCATTTGGGAGACCACATAACGGAAAAAATGATTAAGGATTACTGCTGACCATGTTCACAACACAATATCCCTCTCATGTGACTTGGAAAAAGAACGAACAATTGAGCATCTACCACTAACCATATTTGAAACATGGGACTTGTGTCAAATTTTGGTTTAGGATCCTCCAGAACGTTGGACCTAAATGGTAGGTGAGACAATGTGGAATGGTACCAGGCCCTTAGAGGGGGTCCTTTCAGATGTAAATAAGTGACAGAAATCCAAGTGGTGGGATGCGTGAAGCGTGGTGGTACTCATGCATTCTAACCTATTATGGTAAGGATGAAGATAAACGAGGGGTGTCTCAAGGAGATGTGTATAGTGTGGAAAAAAATCTCTACGTGAACGAGGACATAATTATATACCACACCACACAATCATAAGTGTGAAATTGGGCCATGAGGCAGGAGTGGTTGAGGTACCTGATTCAGGTTCATGAATGATAAGTCCATGCCAGCTTGTAGTTTATCATCATTCAGGACGAGTACGGAGTAGTTTTATGTCCTTCATCTTGGATAGATCACATAGTTTAACATCATGCGGTGAGGATGGGACAGTTTAAGGTCATGTGGGACTATTCATGAAAAATAATACTTATGGAATTTAGCATTGGTGGGAGGAGTAATACTCTCACCATCTATGGTGACTAGGGAGTATGCACCATTTGGGTAGACCTTATGAACAATATAAGGTCCCTCCTATTTGGGATATATATTCGGTGGATTACTTCTAGATATCATTGGTGTTCTCATGGCAAAAAATATGTCACCTTATAAGAAATGGTAGAGGAAAGTTTTCTTGTTTAAATCTTTGACTATCTTGTTCTGATGCCTCTCCATATTGTGTAGGGAACAAAGCCTGTTCTCGTCGAGTGATTCCAATTTATCTAGATAGATATCAGATACTTTTTCTAGTGTCTACTAATCATAGAAAATTTTTTCATAATGAAGGTAAATGGATCTCAATGGGTAAGACTACCTCCATTCCGTACACCAGGGAAATTGTGGTCACCTGAGTAGAATTACAAGTCGTTGTTCGATAAGCCCTGAGAGTGTTGGTTTGTTTGTCCAACCAACTATTCTTGTTTTGACTAACTATATTCTGCATAATGTTAGAGAGGGTTTTGTTGAATGTCTCGATCTGCCCATTTTCTTGTACATGATAGTGAGAGGTATGATTAAAAAAAATTTGTACTTGATGTACTAATTTTTTAGCTCAGCTGCTCAGAAGATGGTGCCATTATCTGTGGGGACGGCATGAGAGACTCTGAATCAGTAGATGATATTAGATCTCAAAAACTTGACGATAGAATGGGGCTTGACTTCCTTTATAAGAATTACCTCTTCCCACTTAGGGAAGAAATCCATAGCATTTAGGATAAACCTGTACTGGTGAGCCATCACTGGTGGATATGGGCCGACAACATCGAGTCTATAGACAACAAAGGGCCAAGAGTACCTAGTAGTGTGGAGAGTTTCTAGTGGATGATGCAAAAAATTATCATGGATTTGGCATGCGTGACACCTCTTGGAAAACTATATACAGTCACAGATAATTGGGGATATAAATACCTAAATCACTGGATCTAATGAGAGAGTTTTAGCCCTCTCCGATGATCCCAGTAGGAACCAACATGAACCTTCATGCATGACCTGATAAATCTCAACTACCAGAATGAAACCAAGGAGAATCCCTTAAAACTCTCATCTTTAGAGGATTTGACCAATACCGGGACCACTCTCGATGGTGAAATATAATGTGCACCATCGGATCCGCTCACTCTCAGCTCTATATGATGGGAGATTACTGTACTATAGATTCTCAATACAGGGGGTCCTCCAGTTAGAAGTCACTTATAACACTAGGGAAGGGGGGCATGGGTGTCCTATCATGGAGGCACAAGTAGTAATGTGGCTTACCTACAGGCTATCATCATCATCTGGAGTAATGAGAGCGATGAATCTCCAATGCGTCACATGGATAATCAAATCGTCCTGATCTGGCTCTGAAAGAGATGAAGCTATGCTAACCAAGGTGTTGTCTTGACTATTCGCTGAACAAGTGACATGTGTAACTTTTGGATAATAAGGGAACTGGGCTATCAACTGGGGGGTATGTTCTAAAAGTGGTACGAGTTCTGGATTCCTAACGATATAGTCACCGTTGATCTTCTTGATGACTATTTTGGAGTCTTCTTTCACATGCAAGTGGGGAATGCCAATATCGAAGTCCATCTCGAGACCAGTAATGAGACCTTGGTACTCTACCTCATTGTTGGTACGAACTTCTGACAATAGAAATTAATATGGTAGAATGACTTGCACCAGTGTGATGAAGATGATACAAATGCATACTCATTTGAGTCTGGGATCACTAAGTCTTCTACTGGTAGGGATTTGGGAAGTTCTATCAAATTTCATTATCTAACAAAGGATTGCTTGATCGTCTAAGAGGATTGCCTCACTTGGAAAATCAAGATCTAGATATTGGTCTGAAGGAGATGGATGGGTGACAAGTAAGTCTTCCAATTCCTATACCTTTATGGAATTTTGGGGAATAAATGTGATGTTGAAGTATTGAAGGATCACTACCCACCAAGCTAGATGAGTTGTCAACATGCGTCAGTTCAGAATATATTTCAGTGGATCCACTCGGAACACTAGATGTATCTCATGGAGCTTCAAGTAATGTCACAATTTCTGGACTGTGAATACTAGCACAAGGAAGCTGTTTTCTATAGAGTAATATCTAGTATCTGTATCAAGGAGCATGCGACTGAGGTAGTATAAAATGTTCTCAATTTCCTCATTGTTCTTCTAGGTGAGAAGGGCGCCGAGAGAATTTTTCAATGGAGTCACATAATGGACCAACATATTTCCATAAATGTGTGGAATTAGGACTGGAGGTTGTAAGAGGTACTTCTTGATTTCTTTAGAAGTAGTCTAACACTCCTCATCCCACTGATAATCAACACCGTAGCGATGACGGTACTATGCAGATATTGTAGCAGTCAGGTTACTATTCGCAAAATGGGAATTGAGCCAAAATCTGGGTCTACGGGCTATGTAATGGGCTACAATCCCACAGGGCCTTCGGGCTATGTAATGGGTCTCCCTCTACCTAGTTAAAAGAGGTCTTTTCTTTTCTTTAATAATAAAATGAGGCTTCGTCCCCAACCTTTAAAAAAATTCAGCACCTTTCTTCATGAGTATGTAAAAGGGATTACACTTTCCAGCCATATTTTTGATGAATCAACATATATAGTCTATGTGTACTTGAAACCCTCAGAGATCCTGAATGTTGCTCAGAGGAGACATCTGATTGATGGCCTTGATCTTCTATAGATCAATATTGATGCCTCTATATCTAATAATGAAGTCGAGAAAATTTCTGGAGGTGACCCTGAAGGCACTCTTAAAGGGGTTTATCATTAGATGGCAGAAAAATAGGAAGATAAACACTTTATCAAGATCTTTGAGATGTTCCTGATGATGGTGAGATTTGACCACCAAATCTTCCACAAAAAATTCCACAAATTTCTCAAGGATCGGCATAAATATGTGATGCAAGGCACATTGATAGGTGGAACCTTCATTCTTTAGACCGAAAGGCATTACCTGGTAGAAGAATGTACCTTGTGGTGCCCTGAAGGCTATAAAATCTTCATTATTAGGGGACATTTGAATTTTATTATACCTAGAAGACTCATCCCTGAAGGAGAGATCCTGGAACCAAGAGGTGAAATCAATCAACAGTTCCAACATTGGAAGGGGAAAGTAATCATTTAGGTAGTGATGGTTGAGATCCCAGAAGTTCTCGCAGACTATGATATATCCGTTCTTCATCCTAACGAGCACAATGTTTTCTACCCATCTGGGTTATTGGACCTCCTTGATGAAGTTGGATCTAATGATCTTATCGACCTCAGCCCCAAAGATGTCACTTTGAGAAGGGTGCATCTTTCCAGGAGGTTGTTTGATCTCGCGATGATTTTCTTGAAGACTGAGGTGGTGGATGGAGACTTGAGGATGTAGTCCTAGAATCTCGTCATAACTCCAAGAAAATACATCATGATGCTACTTCAAGAAATCCATGTATCACTATTTCTCTTTGACAGGAATAATGACACTGATCAATGTTGGTTTCAGATTCATCTCATTAATGAGGTTAACCTAGACCAAATCATCAACCACGGTGGAGACTCCCTCTAAGAATGTAGGAGGAGAATCCTCAAAATCCTCTTCCTCATTCACCGAGGAGGGATCCTTGGTTGGCCGGAGGCGATTCTTCTAAGTCAGGAGATCCCGAAGGGACACTGGCACCAGCTGGAGTAGTGGTGGACACCGCATCAGGGGACCCCTGCACTACAGAAACCATGGCGATGAAAGTTGTCAACCCGATCTAATCTGTCCTTCGACCCAAGGGTCCATGCTTGATGATATCAAAGAAATAATTGCATGTTGGCTTGAGCCATTTTATCCCAACCATATAAAATAAGAAAATATGATGTATTTCCATTTCCATGGGGAAGACATCCAGGTACCTTATGGGAGTAGGGGGCTCTGGGATCACCTACACATGATTTGAATAGGAATACGAGGTGATCTTCCAGCACCCCATAGACTTGAAAATGTGATTACCCATCATTCTAGAGACAACAAAGCATTACCCCAAATCTGGGGTCATGGACTCCAATCGGTGGATTGGGAAAATGTAGGCATCATCCAGGTCTATCCACAGGTTGGTCGTAGTCATAGCATATTCAACCTCATTACCCTAAATTTTCATTTTTCCATTCACTTATAGTAGTCGTCTTCCAGGTATCAGGATTAACAAGAGGCATAGGGAGACATATCACCTTGGAGCACACCTAATCAACCATAAGGGGAGTACTTAATGCTTTGGTGATATAAATAAGGGATCACCGTGTGCAGGTGGAGCCAAGGCCTAGCCATCAATGTGTTGTTAGCAG